>JAIWQS010000034.1:600000-800000 GCA_029891385.1 Erythroxylum novogranatense | reverse complement strand
ATTCTTCTGAGTACTGAAAAATAATTGCAAATTTTGGGTGAGTTTTTGGGAACTCAGTGAGTTAACCATCTTCGATGGTCCACTCAGTCACATAACACAATTTGTATACATCTAACATTATCTCATAAAACACATTCACCAAAATTTCACATTCACACATTTACAAAAGTCCACACATTCATATTTTCCTGTTTGAGACATGCATATGTGACTCACTTTCCATTTATTACTTTGCTGTGATCGAGTGCCTAAACTGTTCGTTGTAGGGCTCATTAATGACTGTTCCTTGTAGAGCTCATTGATGGATACAGGGCTCATTAAACGTTGAGCCTGACGCTCTGAATCACTTATAAGCTCGAAGCTCATTTTCACTCGTTGAGCTTAAAGCTCTGATCGGTGGCTACTCTAATCACAACTCCTGTTATGTTTCATGCATTCATGAAATGGAATGCACCATCTCATTTGCATGTTCCTATTCAATCACATTCCCATATCATCGGATCTTAGTCCGGCATTCAACATTAAATTGAGAAACACATTTTCACTTACATGCAAATGCACATTCAGAACACATTTAACAGTCCCATTAAGTACACTTAGTTCTTCTCATTCACATACAAGCAACACTTCAATATCTCATCAATCATCACAATCATTGGACCTTCTGTCCGGAATCAACAATCTAGACGCATTCATTTAGCCATTCAGTAGTCAATTACTACAAAAATCAAATAAAACAAAACAAACAATGAAATGAAACCATCTAGATCTATTCACTTTCACATATTCTCGGATCGTAGTCCGACCCATATCAAACACATCACAGTTATATTATAATTTCCCATTCAGAAGTACCACACAAATATAAGGCATTTTGCCTTTCACTCAATCAATAAGATTTAATCGGTGCATATGGAATGCATATGTGACATTTTTCCAATTATTACGTTGTTGTGACCGAGCGCCTAAAACTGTCCTAATTTGGGCGTATTAATCGTTGAGCCTGAGGCTCTGAATCACTGTGGGCTCGAGACCCAATTTCGTTGATATTTAAGCTCT
The DNA here is from genome assembly GCA_029891385.1 of Erythroxylum novogranatense. NCBI lineage: Eukaryota > Viridiplantae > Streptophyta > Magnoliopsida > Malpighiales > Erythroxylaceae > Erythroxylum > Erythroxylum novogranatense. Next base: position 798,941 of record JAIWQS010000034.1, on the reverse strand, counting down.
CGGTGGCTGCTCCGGTCATAACTTTCATTAACTGATCATGCATTCATGCATGGAATGCATATGTCGCAATTGTGTAGTATCACTATCACAAATTATCACATTCAAACAAATGGTTCACAATCACATTTATTCGCATTTCAAACACGGAGGTTCCAAATTCTCAGACAATTTGCACTTCTATGTCATAATCTCCCGATACATCGGACCTTCTGTCCAGAATCCAGTCATAAAAAACGCACAAGCCCACCATTATTCTCCACGAAGTTATAATTGTAGAATTATAAACAAATAATGATTGAGAAACCACCTAGGTCACTCACTTTTACTCCTGAAGTCAATGCTTGGAAGCCTCGGCAACGTCTGTGGATTGACATTCCAAAAGTGCCACTAAAACAGTAGAAAATATTCACATATTACCCCATGTCTAATCAGAAACATTTAATAATGCACATGTAATAATTTAAAATGTATAAAATGCATATTCGTGACATTCCCTGCACTAGTCCCAAAAATTCCTGTCACAAAATTTTCCTCTAAATTTTTGAAACTCATTTTTACCACAATCACTCAATTCGGACCTCTATAGGTCCAATTATTACTAAAACCGAGACTGTACACTATACGCAATTTCACTCCAGAAATTGAACATCTTAGGGACTGAATAAAAATTTGATTCCTTTAGATAACTTGTAGTCCCATGTCTCTAGTTTACAACAAATCAAACATCACCTCATTTGGACATCTACATAAAAAAAATACCAAAACATGTTTGTGCAGGAAAATTGGTCCTCGCCGCGGTGAAAAGAAGCTCGCCGTGGCAAGAGCACTTGCATGCGCTTCAACGTGCAAGATTGCGCGTCGCGACGTGCATGCTCGCGCACGTCCCGAAGTGCGTATGAGCACGTCGCGACGTGCGAACCCAAGAAACCTCCCGAAACTCAATTTTTTTTAACAAACTTCAGCTATATTCTTCGAATCTTTCAAAGTATAACTCATCTAACATCAGTTAAAACACTTCGAAACAACTTAATACAACAAAACCTCTCATCCATCAAATTCTAATTACCAAAATAAGAACATATAACTTCATCCTTACCTAAACAAGCCTTTACTTCTTCATTTCTTCACTTTTCACTAAGTCTCTACCTTCTTCCCAACATCATACGATCATCACTATGGCAAGGCTTAGGTTAGGATTTATGTGAGAACAAAGAAAAGCTTGAACCAACAAAGGAGGAAGGAAAGAAAAAGCTACGGGTGAGAGAAGAACTTACCATTTCAACCACCTTTGACCCCTATTCCATCTAAAATCTCATACATGGCTCAATGAAAGACCAAAATATGGTCTTTCATTTAACATTTTCGTGGCTTATATAAGTGGTGGGGCAAGTGACACATGTCACTTGCCACTTGTCAATTCCTTATGCTTCCGATTGGTCCACTTAGTAACTAGCCCATTTGGTCTTCAATTTCTACTCTAAATTTGTCCCAAAATCCAATGGCTCCAATTAATAAAACCAAACATCATGTATCTAATTTTTCAGTACTATTGAAAAGACATTTTCGGTACCGAAAATTCAATCAGTCCACCACTTGACAATTTTTTTTCCAGTCCGACAATTTTATCCAAAAAATTCCTGAAAAATTTATACGATTCCCCAAAAAATGGAAAACCCAGAAAAATTCACTCCAATTCAATTTTCAAGCACTAAATCATATGTTTTTCACAATAAACACATATGCCGGAAAATGTCATGAATGCATGTACAGTTATGTGCGTATACAAAAATTTCCATTCACATATATATAGAGGCCATAATATGTATGAACATGCCGAGATATGTATACACACTCATAACCCGTTCCAAATTACTATTTTATCCTTCCCATCGATGATGGGATGTTACAACTCTCCCCTCCTAATAAAAAATTTCATCCTCGAAATTCATTTTGATATCTTGTAAGCGGTAAAGTGCTTTATCTCATACACCCCTCCGTTTCTTATATCATTTTTCTTCTCGATGCTTCCTTCTACAAAAACAAAATTGATAAAGGTGATTAGTCTCTCAATTCCCTGTTTAGGTATCATGCATCCTCATTTATGTCCTCGATGAGTTTCAGAGTATTCAACTCTTTACTTCCAGTCCCTATACCACATATATCGGATTTTAACAATACTTACCACAAAGTCACTCATAATGCCATCGTCCCATTTTTGGCATAGTTTTATATAGAACACTTTATGTCACACTTAGTATCCCTTAGTATTCTCCTATCTCTTCTAACTACACCTTGACGCAGGTAAAACACTCAAGGACAAATCATCTTTCTCTTGTTTTTTTTTCATCGGTGTAAGTACACTGAACCTTCAAATCTTTCTCCATATGGTCACGACTTCGATGTGATCCACCAAAATTCATTCGTCTTTCAAAACCACTTTATTCATATTTTCAATTTAGTTCACTCTCGAGCAGCGTCCCAAATTTGTTTTGGCTTGTACTCAGGGTGATCGACTCTTTTTGTCATCTCACTAAAATAATGACGATTTCGCCTATAGTCACTTTGCACTATACATTAATCTTAATCTTATATGCTAAAGCATTCCAGATATATAAACTTTATAACTGTCTCCTATAGGTAAGACTATAAGGAACTCAAACATATAAGCACTCAGTTCGATATTCTTAGCTGTCAATTGCTCATTTGAGGTACACTTACTAGGACATCTCTTTATCAGTTATGTTGGAACCCCTCCCCGGTGGGTCACGGGCCCGACATCCTATGTGACGTCTGGGCGTGCACCTCACGAGGGAGGGATTCCTCACCACGAAGGAAACCTCGAATTGAACTTAATTTAATGTTATCCGAACAAAACTTGACAAATTGTCCTTAATTATCCTCAAGAAAAATTGATTTGCTTAGGGTCCATAACGAAATCCGATTCCTAAGCTAAAACGAAATTCCATATCTCTAGGGCAAATAGAAACGAACCTCACTCCAATTAGATCTCTATAGGTCACAAAATCGCCCAAAAACGGACTTATATCGAAACCCGTCACAAAATTGATTCTCTTTCATAATGTCCGTATAATCCAACTAAAACCCGACACCCTCGTTTATCAAACAGGGGGTATAAATAAATATATATATATTTTTTGTGAAATCTATTGTTGGAACCCCTCCCTGGTGCGACACGTGTCCGACGTCTTGTGTGACATCTGAACGCGCATCCCACGAGGAAGGGATTCCTCACCATTGAGGAAACCTCGAATGGAACTTAAGTGCATGTCATCTGAATAAACCGGATAAATTTACCTAATTATTCTCCAATAAAATTTGATCTGCTTAGGGCCCATAATTACTCCTATGCCTAAGCTAATCCAAAATCCCATGCCTCTAGGTCAAATGAAAATGTAAAACGCCTGATCGGATCTTTATATCTCACAAAATGCAATTTAAGCACAAAATCGAACACACATTGGCCCTAAAGTCCAATGAAGACCCGACACTCTCATTTTACCAAAAGGAATAGAAAATGTTACTAGTTAATCAATACTTCAAATTTCATGCAAATCGGAGGTCAAATGGATAAGAATCAAGGAAAATAAGAAAATATATTATATTTGCTTTAACATCAATTTACTTTACATTTTATAACCTTTCACCCTGATTCAATTGCGAAGAGTTATTGTTTATTTCATGAAGAAAACAAAAGTCATTTCAATCATTAAAAGTAAAGATTAGATTAAAGTTGTTGTTTAGCTAATTACCATATGAATAGTGAAATGACCAAATGAATAGTGATCGAAAATTTTCAAAGCGCCCATAACTTTTTTTATCTCAAGTCGGAAATTATCTTATTTTATACCGTTTTAAAGATCTTGACAAGCCCTACAAACTTTAAGAAATACCTCTCACCCCAATTCTTACTCTAACATGCCCTAAAACCCAAAGCAAGGTGGCTGCCCATTTTTTTTTAAAAAATGGACAGCACCTCCCCTAAAAATGCACTAACCAACTCTTCAATTTCCAACCTAACTTCCACCTACACAAAAACACTTCAATCTCCCAAATTTTCATACATATCCAACAACCATACTACATCAAACTCCACATGGCAACAACACACTCTTAGGTTTCTAGCATTTCATCGTTTCAATTTCCTAAAGAACTACCATCTCATCTTTGCTTTTATCAATGTTAACCATACATCCATACATGCTTAGGAAACATATCCAATATACAATGAAAACTTCAAAACCTTAATATTTACATGAAATAAGCAAACACAATGCTTTAAAGAGCGTTTCAGCCCGGATACATCAAGATTCCAAAAAAGAACGTTTACAAAAGCCAAAATGCTAGCCAAAACATTGTGTTTCAAAAGTATGACTTCAAAACAAAAGCATCGGAGTAATGCCTTATTCCTGATGCGACGATCTGCTTTCTCGCTCAATACCTGTGGAGGGAGGAAGGGGGGTGAGCACGACGGCTCCGTGGGTAACAGGTTAATAATTAAACATAAGCTAAAGCATGCATCAACAATTTCATTTCAAGTCAACATTCAACAACTTCAGTTCTAATACAATACAATAAAACATTTAACTAAGCCACTATACTTCTTCTTCTTTTTTTCACCAATACCTTTCAAACCACAATTATTAATCAAGCTAACAACAAAACCCTACCAAATCAATTCTTAAATTTCGAAACCCTAGCCTACCCAAATCTGTTTTTTTTTTCTCTCCTCCAACACAACAAATCCTTCTAATCACTCTTCTAATCACCAATATGAAACAAGAAAGATCGAATCCTAACCATAAAACCAAGAAATTCGAATTTTCTCTTACCTTCTCAACACCCACGAAATCTCTTCTTTTTGCTTCTAAAGATGGAAAACCTCTTTCTCTTCCTTTCTTCTTACTTAATCCACTTGAATCCTCCTTGAAACCCTACCTCCTTCTTCTTCTTTGATGGTCCACCTCTCACTCTTCTTTCTCCTTTGAAACTTTCGAAACCTTCTCACTATCTCCTCTCTTTGATATGTTTCGGATGGCTTAACCAAAAGACCTAGGTTTTGTTTCTTTCTCACTCATTTCCTATGCAAAAACGACATCACCTCACTTAATCCTCCCTTGAATTTTCATTGGCCACCTTTGATGCCTTAAGAAACTTCCTAATCCTTCCATTAACCTAACTCATTAACTTAAACCTAAGCCCAAGTCTTCAAGCCCAAGTCTTTTCCCTCCTTATAACCTTTCCCAAATTTACATTTTCCCTCCTTCCAACTTAAATTTTTGTGGGCTCCCTCTTAAAAGCCCAAAAGCTTCCTTTCTTTTTCATTTACTTCACCTTAAAAACCCTAGCCCACTTATATGCTTCCCCATCATTTAAAAGACATGCCAAAGGCCTAAAAGCCCACTTATATAACCTAAAGCCTTAAAACCTTTTAAACACTTCCTAATTTATCCTAACATTATTTTATGGCCTCATCTGCCATTTTCTTATTCTTTAAAATCTAACACCAAAATTAAAATTCTAATTTAACTAAATTCCTTCAATTAATAATTATGGCACTTAAATCCCAAACTATTCTAACCAATAGGAAATCTAATAAAACCCTAATTTCATACTAACCAAAAGACAATTTAAATTGGAAACCTATTTAATAGGGAAAAAGGGATCGGGGTCTAACATTTCTTCTCCTCTTAAAAGAATTTCGTCCTCGAAATTCTTACCTGAATCAATGAAGAGCTGAGGATACTTCTCCTTCATAGCTTCCATCGGCTCCCACGTGGCCTCTTCTACCTAATGGTTCCTCCATAACACTTTTACTAACTGCCTTTGTCTTATTTAGAGAACCTTTTCTTTTGTCTCCAGAATCTGCACGGGAAGCTCTTCATAACTCAAATCCTCACTCAATTGATCTTCATCAGCTTGAATGATATGGGACGGATCTGATCGATATCTCCTCAGCATAGAAACATGAAAAACATCATGTATCTGAGATAACTTTGGAGGCAAGGCTAACCTGTAAGCCAATGGACCAATCCTCTCCAGTATCTCATAAGGTCCCACATACCTCGGACTCAGTTTACCCTTCTTGCCGAATCTCAGAATCCCTTTCCACGGAGAAGTCTTAAGAAAAACTTTATCGCCGACCTCATACTCCATCTCTTTCCTATGAGCATCCTCATAGCTCTTCATCCTGTCCTGAGCTGCCTTCAGCCTGTGCTTAATCAGATTGACCTTATCAACGGTCATCTGTATCAACTCTGGACCCAAAAGTCTCCTGTCTCCCTCTGCATCCCAACACACTGGAGTCCTACATCTCCTCCCATAAAGAGCCTCATAAGGAGCCATCCAGATGCTCGAATGATCACAATTATTATATGCAAATTCGATCAAAGGCAAGTGTTCATCCCATGCCCCACTAAAATCCGTCACACAAGCCCCGAGCATTCCCTCTGAGTCCGAATGGTCCTCTCAGATGACCATCGATGCGAGGATGGAAGCGATCTTTGAAACTTCGACTTAGTGCCCATAGCCTCCTCAACCAACCCCCAAAATCTTGAAGTAAGCGAGGATCCCTATCGGACACAATCAATCCGGATCCCATGCAATCTTACCACCTTATCAATATACTTCTTAGCTAACACATGCAGAGGATCTGTCTGTCTGATTGCCAGAAAATGGGCTGATTTCGTCAATCTATCCACAATCACCCATATGGCATCATGCCTCCTACTAGTTCTGGGCAACCCCATCAGAAAATCCATAGTGACTCTCTGCCATTTCCACTCAGGAATGGATAATGGCCTCAACTGGCCTGAAGGTGCCTGATGTTCAGCCTTAACTTGATGGCACACTAGACACTTGCTCACATACTCGGCCACATCTTTCTTCATACCTCTCCACCAAAAGTGTTCTCTGAGATCCCTGTACATCCTGGTACTGCCTGGGTGTATAACATAAGGTACATTGTGCGCCTCATCCAGAATCTCATCCTTTACCTCCTTGACATTTGGAATGCACAGCCTATTTCTGAATGTCAGGAGTCCATCATCACTTAGCACCATATCGGACTCCTTACCCCTTTGCACCTCTTCCCGCAGCTTACTCAACTCGAGATCCTGACCCTGCAACTCTTTCACTTTCTCTCTGAGGATCGGTCTTACCCTGAAGGTAGCAACCATGCAATCAGACTCTTCCTGCGTCAAACTGATCCTGAGCTTAGCCATCTCTTCCAATAGCGGCAGATATATTGTCTGAACATATGCTATGGAAGACTTCCTGCTCAAGGCATCTGCAACAACATTTGCCTTACCTGGATGATACTCGATCAACAGGTCATAGTCCTTGAGCAGCTCAATCCATCGCTTCTGTCTCAAATTCACCTCCTTCTGATTCAACAGATATTTGAGACTCTTGTGATCTGTGAAGATCCTGGTTTGCACTCCATACAAATAATGTCACCAGATCTTCAAATCAAAGATCACTATTGCTAACTCCAGATCATGGGTCGGATAATTCACCTCATAAGGTTTTAGCTGCCGTGAGTATTATGCTATCACTTTATCTTCCTGCATAAGCACACATCCTAACCCCTTTCTGGAAGCATCACTATACACAGAAAAACTCCCATCTCCTGTGGGCAAAGCTAGAACTGGAGCACTTGTCAATCTATGCTTTAGCTCCTCAAAACTTCTCTGGCATTTATCACTCCAGACAAATTTATGATTTTTCCTTAACAACTTAGTCAAAGGAGCAGCGATCAAGGAAAATCCCTCCACAAATCTTCTATAGTAACCAGCTAAACCCAAAAAACTCCTCACCTCTTTCACTGTCGTCGGAGCGTGCCAATTTACTATAGCTTCAACTTTCTTTGGGTCTACATGCACCCCATTCTCGCACCTGATATGACCAAGAAAGACCACCTCACGCACCAAAATTCACATTTCGTGAATTTGGCATACAATCTCTCTCCTCGGTCTCCGCATACAATCCTCAAGTGCTCCTCATGATCTCCTCACTCTCGAATACACCGAATGTCATCGATAAACACGATAACAAACCGATCTAAAATTCCTTAAAGACCCTATTCATCAGATCCATAAAAGCAGCAGGAGCATTGTCACCAAAGGCATAACTCAGTAGCACCCCACTCCGTCAAGATCCGAACCTAACATCAATAAGGATATCCGAGCCCGAACCCGCGAGGGTGGCGTCTTGAACAATCACTACCTTTTTAAAACTCGTTATAACATTTATCTTCTCTTTCAAAAGCAATTGAGTGCACGGAAAATGGTAAACAAATTGTGCCCACTTCATTTCGAAATCATTTTCAGTAGAACAATATTAGTAAAAAGGGCACTCATTTACATTTATCAATAAAACCCAAATTCCCAAACTGGGCCCAATGATATTTCTGAACATTTACAGTCACACTATATAATACATTTACACATAATCAATGGGCCTCTTGAATCAAATCACTACACTAATGCGACGCGTGAACGACACCGATCCCGACCAAAACTCGCTTCTTGCTAATGGTAGACATACTCCCGTATCTAACGGGTACTCTTCATTCCTGAAAATAGATGCAATGTTGGGTGAGTTTGCAAACTCGGAGAAACCATCATCAATGGTTCACCCAACTCATGCATTCACAGTCTTATACACATTATATCACATGTTAACACATTCATAGAATCACATGCATTCAATTTCATTTCACACAAGACACCTTTGATCATTCATATATGCAATATGCATGTGAAACTTTCATTTTCTTTTCGTTGTTGTGATCGTATACTTTGAAGTTCATTTTCGCTGAGCCGTTGGCTCAAATCGTCATGGCGTGATATGCCCCGATAATCCCCGTGAAGGGCACTATGCATCGAGCTCGTGGCTCAATACGTTAGTACCACCGTCACAACTATCATTATCGATCATGCAATTATGCATGAATGCACATGTTCACTTTTCATTTCGATAACACTTTTAGTTCTTCGACCTTTGGTCCGATATTTCGATCATATGCACATTCAATTCATTTCACTCATGCATTACAATCCAATTCACTAATGCATTTATACACAATTATTCACGCTTACACTTCAATATCAAGAATCCAATATTTCAACACCCATGGTCCCAAATCAATCAAAAGCAATCACATGTATATCCATCCTTAACTCCGCATGGCATTAATGCATCTAATATTAAACACATAAAGGCTGAGGAACCAACTAGGTTACTCACCTGCACGTCCGAGCTATAGCCTAGAAGTTCCAACATATCCGTGGAATTGCTCCATCGGTGCCTTTAAAAACAGTCAAATAATCACATTACCAAAGATACCAATTTCAATATTCAATAGCAAATCGATAGATACTATACATGTTATGACATTCCCGATCCAATTCCAAATTTCTCAATTTGATCATTCTCACTCTAATCCATAACAATTCCAGATGTCATTAATCAATTTACTAATTCCCACACTCTAAAGTCAAATTCCAATTAAACTCACAATCACTATACGTTTACCACTCAATTTTCGATAATCATCAAATTCAATTTCCGAATTTCCCATCTTATCTATTCAATACTCTAAATCCAAGATTCTAAATCTCCAAATTCCAATTTATCATTTAGAACCAGCTCATTTAAAATCGCCTTAAACTCATTACTTGTAATAATCATCTCATAATCACTTAATTTCATTCCTCATCAAATTGCAATTCCTATTCTCTTAAATGCCATTTTGATCCATAACCAATGCAAATTAGATCCCAAAATTCTCCAATTCAAAACCTCAATAATCAACTTTTGGAAACAATCTCCTCGTCATGACGATAATCCATTGTTTGTCGCGACGTCGCGCTGCTGCTTCGTCATGCACACAAATTAAATATTTAATATTCGTCACGACGCACGCTAAGGGGCTCGCCGAGCGTGTTCATCACACGTCATGACGCATGAACCTAAAAACTCGTCCAAACCCGTAAATTCATCCGATTTTTCCGATCTAACTCATTCAAATCCATTCTAAACACTCTCAATCAGCTTTTAAACCTTAAACTCAACTTATTCCTAACCTCAGATCATCATTTAAACCATCTTTTATCAAAAACCCAAATCAAAACCAACGAAAACCCTATCATCGCAACTTTCCAAATTTCTAACCAATTTCTTACTCAAATCAATGATCAAATGAAATGATTTAAGGCATAAACACATAGAAACTTACCTGATTCAAGCTTCAATCCTTTGAAAATCCTTCAAGAACTCCAAATCCCAAGTTTTTCTCACCCACGACCGTCGATGATGAGAAATGAACTTTTTAGCTTATATCTTAAGCTTATATATATATATATATAAGATCATCTGCCACATGCCCAATTCTTAGGGTCTAACAAATCCGATTCTCATTCTATTTTTCTCCCATTTAGCAATAACATAACTAATAAATCCTGAATTTTCAATCCCAATTGTTCCATATCACTTGCCAATCAATCTCTGGACCAAATCAAATACATCACCACTAAGCCAATTTTCCTGTCCGTCCATCACTCTAAAATTTTGAGAAAATTCCATAAATTCACAAAATTTAGCAAAGACCCAATCCTATATTCATATTCCAATTTTCATTCTTCTAAATTCAATTTCATTCCAATTCCATATTCAAAACCTAATTTTCATCCGAACAATTTTAGCCAATTTCGATTTCACAATCAAGTTTGAATTGTCATACATGTATATACATATATAGATGTATATATATATACCGCATAATTGAAATCATTTACCGATGTCTATCGAACTTTAATGCATGTAATGCCACTTTTGCTCGTATTTCATCCAAATCCAAATTCCAATTTACCAACATACCCGCACACCAGAATGGGATGTTACAATTCTCCTCCTAATAAAAATTTCGTCCTCGAAATTTCATATATGATTCGTCGAAGGTAGGGAGTCTCTTCATCATTGACTCTCGATTTCCACATATTTCACTATATGAATAATTTCTACCAAAGCTTTCTTAACCCTACACCGCCTTTTACTCATAATTCATCACTTCCAATATCGATAACACATATATCGATCCTAACAGTATTTTCTAATCCAGTCTTTGTAACATTTTGAATTCGAATCATCTTTTAGGATTTTAGATGGACTTGCCACTTTAATCACACTACAATAGCTTACTCACCTCTTTTTCCTTTCTCAAACTCTACACGGTTTTAACGATTTCTTTATAATTACTGCAATTCTTCATATCCAATACCAATAACACACACATCCGATCATATCAACAATATTCCTAATTCTATCCATATAGCATTTTATTTAATCCAATTCATCTTTTAGGCTTAGACTGATTTGCCAATCCATAAATCGATTCACAACACGGTCATATTGAGGCCACTAATAACGAATTTCATTTCCTTAATTTCGTCTCTATCTCATCTAAGTGTATCTTGGCCGAGGCGATATACTTCGAAACATTTTCTTAATCCATTATCAGCTTACATTGTAATAACCTCAATAATAATTAATTTGACTCATTCTCATAAATTTTGGATTTCTTAACCACTATTACCGATTCAAATCACCTATCAATCTTAACTCAAATCATTCGTGGCCTTCACCACATTAGGTCCTGCTCACTTTACTATCGGGATGAACAACTCCTTTTTAGCTATAAGACTTTTATACACTCTTCAAATGATATCACCAATTTAACACAATCAATCTAACCTATACATCAATCTCATAATCCCATAAACTCCAAAATATCAATTCCACATTTAACACCAATTTCTTAATGTCACATTCTACTTTCTATTACTTTTCTAATACACTCTTACTAGAATGTACAACTTGAATTATGCCTTGAATTTTCACTAACAGTTCCTTTAATGAGTTTTACGCATACTTTTTAATCCCTTCACATTACTCATTTTCTTTATAGCTAAAGCTATTCACAAATTTCCCGATACGGTCCACAAATTTAACATTCTCAATTCGGATTTTGCCATGCTTTCAATACATATATGCACATTTGTTTTGGAATCCCACTCACTAATACGCTCTTTTCAGATTTTACCAACTTGACAGCTTTACACTCGCCTTACATTAGGTCTCATAACCTTATCGCCTAATTATTTGCTTCCTTAACGAAATTTTTAAACATTCAAACACATAATCCTTTTTCCCAATTCACTCATATATCTTAATCATTATTGCTCACAAATGCATATTCATCCAAAACAATTTCTGTATTTAATAGAACCTCCAAATGTTTACAACACGTTCGATACACTAAATTTCCAAGTCATCAATTACCAATCTCGCATATAAGATTATACCGATCTCCATATAGAATCTCTTTACACTATTTCAATAGATCACACTTGAATCTTTACAATTCATTACATATTATAACACCTCCAAATTCAAAATGATACGATCAATACCCGAATTGAACATTTCTCCAAGCATCTCTTCTTACAATCATTAATCATACACTTCACATATTTTCCTCTAACACTTTCCTTATCAGTTAAAGTCAAAAGACATTTACCAATTTCTGGGCGTATCCAATAGACAATCAATTCTAAAATAACTCCAAATTCCTTATATATACATGTCCTTTACAATTTCACATTTATCAATACCTCTATTTGCATTTAATTTCCCAATACCATGTTCGAATAATAATTCAATCAAGATCAATTCACTCTTATAAAACTTGCATGTTATACCATTTCCTCAACTGTACCAATTTATCTTCTTCATTTTTTGCAAATGTATTCCATCGATCATCAATGATCACAATCACTATCCACTTTCAACTCAATCTAAACATTTCACTCTTCAGTAAAATAACGAACTCCTTACACCTATGATCAATTGCAAAACTCTTTAATTGTTATTCGTTTTCAACGAGAAATGATGTTCTAACCATTTTCTCAATCTCATTTTAGCATACTCAGACACAGATTCTCTTACACTAACTTCTCCACCTATTTCAATTTATTCGCTATCATTATAAACTGGGTTAATAATACATTCATCAAATTCTCTTTATGCTTCACGACAAAATATACCTGAACTGTTATGCTCCTCATAATCACAACTAATTCAAAATCCTATTACACATGTAGTAGTCTATACATTAACATAACACATACTTCTCAATAACTTATTCTATCTTTTACACTCCCGAATAACGACTTTTCATTCATTTCACATTTATCTCCAATTTGTCCTTTCATTGCTAAACTTTTCAATTTGAATCATCTAATCGACTCAATCCAATTCAGAAAATTCTTCTTTCAATTCCTAATCATCAACAAATATCACATTCCTTATCGGTCATTATCAATGCCTTTAAATCATCAATATTAACTATAGCTCTTAATATCTCAAAAGATCAATTATGCCACAATTCATACGGATATCCTTTTCACATCATCTCATCGAGAAATGGACGAAGCAACTCATATCACTTACATTTAGGATACCTCAAACTCATTTGCTTTTTGACCACATTGCTCCTTTTTGCACCAATCCTCGATCATGAGGATTTTTACCATAATATCCTGATTGTAGTCGTAATTCATTTTCCCATTAATCACTATAAGCACTTTCATTTCTTACTCTAACTCAAATAAATTTTAACTACACAATTATGATTGGCGGTTATCCACTGACTCACCAATTGATTTTCGATATCATTTCCATTATCAAGTGTGCATTCGCATAGGCAAATCCATGGAACCTTAACAACTTTTCAACTTTTTCATCTACCAATATCATTTTCTCACCTTTTGATCTTTTCATTATTTCGCTTTCTGCAATCACACTCAAATCTATATCACAAATGTACATTCATTCTTACTTTCTCACTTAACATATTTTGACTCTAAGTCATAGATTTCAATCATAACTCCCATCGCGCTTTATTTCAAGAACTCTAATCATAAAACATTTTATTTCCATTCACTTTACTTATACACTTTCAATCTTGCCATCTTTCACATATCTCTATACTTCCTCTGTCAATCCAAGAACTACGTATATACATATTCACATCTATTTCACATTCACGATTATTCCAATATCACTCTAAAGTCGTATTTCATAATACGTCCATCAATACCAATACACTAAATCTCCAATTATCATATTGTACAATATACTTGTTCTTATTCCTTGATTTCCACAACTTCCATTTATCACATTCTACTATTTCTAACCACTTAAATCACTAGTACAGGCTCATGGATGAGACTCATATGCTAGACTGGGGATCAGTGGTCACTGTCTGCCAAGACGTGACTTAAATGCATGCACGTTGACGCACTTTTCTCAGAATGCCCATGTAAGATTGTACTTCTGGGCTCTGATACCACAAATGTAGCACCCCACTCCCGTCAAGATCCGAACTCAACATCAACAAAGGATATCCGAGTTCGAACCCCGCGAGGGTGGCGATTAGAACAATCACTACCTTTTAAAACTCGTTATAACATTTATCTTCTTTCAAAAGCAATTGAGTGCACGAAAATGGTAAACAAATTGTGCCCACTTCATTTCAAATCATTTTCAGTAGAACAATATTAGTAAAAAGGGCACTCATTTACATTTATCAATAAAACAAAATTCCCAAATCGGGCCCAATGATATTTCAACATTTACAATACACTATACAATACATTTACACATAATCAATGGGCCCATCAATCAAATCACTACACTAATGCAGGGCGTGAACGACATCGATCCCGACCTAAAACTCGGCTCGCTGCTGCGGTAGACATACTCCCAATGTATCTAACGGGTACTCTTCATTCCTGAAAAATAGATGCAATGTTGGGTGAGTTTGCAAACTCGGTGAAAACCATCATCGATGGTTCACCCAACTCATGCATTCACAATCTTATACACATTATATCACATGTTAACACATTCATAGAATCACATGCATTCAATTTCAGTTTCACACAAGACACCTTGATCATTCATATATGCAATATGCATGTGACACTTTCATTTTCTTTTCGCTGATGTGACCGTATACCGAAGTTCATTTTCGCTGAGCCAGTGGCTCAAATCGTTATGCGTGATATGCCCCGATAATCCTCGTGAAGGGCACTATGCATCGAGCCTGTGGCTCAATACGCTGGTACCACGGTCACAACTATCATTATCTCGATCATGCAATTATGCATGAATGCACGTGTTCACTTTTCATTTCGATAACACTTTTAGTTCTTCGACCTTTGGTCCCAGATTTCGATCATATGCACATTCAATTCATTTCACTCATGCATTACAATCCAATTCGCTAATGCATTTATACACAATTATTCACGCTACACTTCAATATCGCAATCCAATATTTCAACACCCACGGTCCAAATCAATCAAAAGCAATCACATATATATCCATCCTTAACTCCGCATGGCATTAATGCATCTAATATTAAACACATAAAGGCCGAGGAACCAACTAGGTTACTCACCTGCACGTCCGAGCTATAGCCTAGAAGTTCCAACATATCCGTGGAATTGCTCCATCATGCCTTTAAAAACAAATCAAATAATCACATTACCAAAGATATCAATTTCAATATTCAATAGCAAATACGATAGATATTATACATGTTATGACATTCCCGATCCAATTCCGAAATTTCTCAATTTGATCATTCTCACTCTAATCCATAACAATTCCAGATGTCATTAATCAATTTACTAATTCCTACACTCTAAAGTCAAATTCCAATTAAACTCACAATCACTATATCGCTTACCACTCAATTTCGATAATCATCAAATTCAATTTCCGAATTTCCCATCTTATCTATTCAATACTTAAATCCAAGATTTTAAATCTCCAAATTCCAATTTATCATTTAGAACCAGCCATTTAAAATCGCCTTAAACTCATTACTTGAACAATCATCTCATAATCACTTAATTTCATTCCTCATCAAATTGCAATTCCTATTCTCTCAAATGCCATTTTGATCCATAACCAATCCAAATTAGATCCTAAAATTCTCCAATTCAAAAACCTCAATAATCAACTTTTCTAAACAATCTCCTCGTCATGACGATAATTACATTGTTAAATCATGACGACGCCGCTTCGTCATGGCACACAAATTAAATATTTAATATTCGTCATGACGCGCACGCTAAGGGGCTCATTGGCGTGTTCATCACACGTCATGACGCGTGCGAACCTAGAAACTTGTCCGAAACCCAGAATTCATCCGATTTTTCCGATCTAACTCATTCAAATCCATTCTAAACACTCTCATTCGCTTTTAAACCTTAAACTCAACTTATTCCTAACCTCGGATCATCATTTAAACCATCTTTTATCAAAACCCAAATCAAAACCAACGAAAACCCTATCATCGCAACTTTCCAAATTTCTAACCAATTTCTTACTCAAATCAATGATCAAATGAAATGATTTAAGGCATAAACACATAGAAACTTACCTCGATTCAAGCTTCAACTTTGAAAATCCTTCAAGAACTCCAAATCCCAATTTTTCTCACCCACGACCGTCGATGATGAGAAATGAACTTTTTAGCTTATATCTTAAGCTTATATATATATATATATAAGATCATCTGCCACATGCCCAATTCTTAGGGTCTAACAAATCCGATTCTCATTCTATTTTTCTCCCAATTTCGCAATAACATAACTAATAAATCCTGAATTTTCAATCCCAATTGTTCCATATCACTTGCCAATCAATCTCGGACCCTGAATCAAATACATCAGTCACTAAGCCAATTTTCCGTCCAGTCCATCACTCTAAAATTCGAGAAAATTCCATAATTTCACAAAATTTAGCAAAGACCAAATCCTATATTCATATTCCAATTTTCATTCTTCTAAATTCAATTTCATTCCAATTCCATATTCAAAACCTAATTTTTCATCTGAACAATTTTAGCCAATTTTCGATTTCACAATCAAGTCGGGAATTGTCATACATGTATGTACATATATAGATGTATATATATATACCTGTACAATTGAAATCATTTACCGATGTCTATCGAACTTTAATGCATGTGTAATGCCACTTTTGCCTGTACTCCATCCAAATCCAAATTCC
Organism: Erythroxylum novogranatense; assembly: GCA_029891385.1. Lineage (NCBI taxonomy): Eukaryota > Viridiplantae > Streptophyta > Magnoliopsida > Malpighiales > Erythroxylaceae > Erythroxylum > Erythroxylum novogranatense. The sequence continues at coordinate 781,774 of JAIWQS010000034.1, read as the reverse complement.
CATTTACCAACATACCTGCCACGCCCAGAACGGATGTTATATAACCAAAACTCATAATGGCCATACCGAGTCCTAAGGTCGCTCTTGCTCACATCGCACTCCTTAATCTTGAGTCGACGGTAGCTGACTCGAGATCAATCTTGGAGAAGACCGTTTCTTCCTTGCGGTGATCAAACAAGTCATCTATCCGGCAATGGATACTTGTTTTCACTGTCACTTTATTTAGCCTCCATAGTCAATGCACATTCTCCGTGTTCCATCTTTTTTCTAACAAACAAGACCGGGCGCCCCGTGGTGAGAAAATCGACCTAATGAATCCTTCTCTAACAAATCCTCCAATTGCTCTTTTAACTCCTTCACCACCGGAGCCATCCTCAGAAGGTGGAATCAAAATAGAGTTGTCTCGAGTCAAATCAATAGAAACTCAATCTCCTCTCCGTGGCAAACCGCAACTCCTCAGAAACACATCAGAAATTCCCTCACAATGGGAATATCCTCCACCTTACTCTCCTTCACACCGGTATCCGTAACACGCCAAGAAGGCTTCACGCCTCTTCCTATCACCTATCACCAACAAAGTCAAACAAGCCGTATGTGTCATTTTTCTATCTCCTCTGAAAACTACTATCCACCTCACCTGCATCAAATTCCACTTCCTTTTACCACAATCCAGCTTCGCTTATACTTCTCTATCACGTCCATTCCGACGATCACATCTAACCCTTTAGATCTAGAGGTAGCAGATCCACTACCAAACTAGATCCATCAATCACAAGCTCACAATCCCGAAAGATCCGGCCACGATAATACCCTCCTAACGGAGTACTAACAAACAGAAACTCATCCAAAAGAATTGACTGCATACTGGGCAATAGCATACTCGTAGAGACAAAAGAATGTGTTAGAACCTGATCCCGAGACCGGATCCCAACTCCAACTATTTATACCTTAAAATTAACGCTCATGCTCTTGCTTACATTCCACACCTATTGGACCCGTTTCCAGATGTTGGACCCCGAACCTTGAGTGACAATTTGAGTTAGTAATAGGAATGATCAAGTGGATGAGTTGATTGAAATGAAGGATTTAGAAAGTTTGACTTTTTGGAGAGAGAATGTTTGACTTTGAGAGTTGACTTTGGTTTGAGGCAAAATTTGATAAAATGGTCTTCTGGAAACTTGTAGGTTATGTTAAGAGATTTTGTGGACATAAAGTTTGTAATTTTCGATATCGGGAGTGAAAGTTATGATCACCAAAGTTTATGTTTGATCGAGTTTGACTTTTATATTGGTTGAAACTTTGACTGAGAAATTAACCTAGTTAGAGGTTAATTGAGCTTTGATGTTTTTCATGAAAATTGAAGGATTTGTTTTGATCTTTATTTCGATGTAAAGTATGAAATTTTTCGATCTCGGAATATTAAGTATGATTTTATAAGTTTGTATAGAGGATAGTATCTTTGATCAAAAATGGACTCCGAGGAGTCGAATTGAGTTTTATGTTCTTCTTGAAGATTTAGAGCTTCTCTCAAGTTTTCTATAGAGACTAAGTTTGTCAAAATCGGAGTTTGGGAGTAAAAGTTATGAATTTGGAAGTTTTGATTTTTAAGTGAAAAAAAAAGAAAAGTTTTAGCTACTCGCTGATGACGATTTCCGCCTAGCGAGGCGGGCGCCAGATGCCTCTAGGCGACGCCTCGCCTAGCGAGGCGGGCCAGCACACATTCGCCTCGGCAGGCTCGCCTCAAGCCAGTCGCTCGCTAGGCGACGCCTCCCCTAGCGAGCGGGCGCTCGCCCTCATGAGCGGGCGTCTCGCCCTCGAGCTGGCGTCCGACGCCATCCGACGCCTGCTTTTGCTCTTCCGATTTTCTTGACTTTCCTCCTTTAATCCGACCTTTGTTCACTATTTTGCCTATATCTTTTCCGTCCGACATCCGATTGAGTTGATTCTTTTTGCGTTGATTCCTAAGACAATGAATTTCATTTTATAAGAAATTTAGAACTTTTGAGATTAAATTAATGGTGATTAATTTAATCAAAGTGAGTCGGGAAATGTTCGTAACATGATTCAGTGTTTTAGAAATTCGGGATCTGTAGAGATCCGATTGAAGCGATTCTTGAGTCGAAATAAAGATAAGACAAGGGGCTACAAATCATATGAAGACATGAAATGTCAATTTTGCCCCTAAGATTTTTAATTTTGAATTTAAGTTCGATTAGGTGTAAATTGTGGATTAGGAACACCTGAGAGTATTTTAAGTATAACGTTCGATCTGGGAATCGAAATGAGACGATTCTTGTTTTGAATTAAACTAGAGACATAAAGATACAATTGTTATGAAGACATCAAGTTTCAAATCTGGGATTAAGAATGCGAAATTTTGGACGGAAATAATCGTACATAAGAAATGTGTTAGAATATGGATTTTCCCGACTGCTTCACATAACTTTTGATGTAGTGCTCGGAATTGAGCGCGTCAGTGGCGTTGGATTCGTATGAGTGAGGGGAACATTTCTAGAAGGAAGTTTTGACAAATTCCTTCAAATCAATAGTGCGAATCAAACCGCAAGTAAGTGTAACTTTAAGTTTTGAATGAAGGACAATTTGGTCATTTGACCATCAATTAATGAAACACATATATGGATGTCGTTTTGGCTTATTAAAAGCCACGAAAGTGGCTGGAATTACAGAAGAGAGAAAGAGAAATAAGAAAGAAGAGAAAGAAGTAGAAGTTTTGTGATGGAGGAAAAGATGAGAGAAAGGTATTTTCGATTTTTACTACTTGTTTCTTAAGGATTTTGGGTTGGTTCCAAGAGAGAGAAAGGTAGAGGAGCATAAGAGCTTCCTTTCAAGCCAAAAAAATTCAAATTTGGAAGAGAAAGAGGTAAGAGAAATTTTTCTACTTTGAGATTTTGATTAATTTTCTGCTTAGAATTATGGCACATAAGATGGGTTTATGATTTATGAAGTTAATTTTGAAATATATGCTTTAGGCTGGGTTTAATTTTGGATGGAAAATTGATTAAGGTTTAGGCTAAATTTTATGATGAAGAATTTTGAGATATTTTGGTATAGAGTTATAGATAGTGATAAGAATCGATGATATATGAAATCAATTTCAAGAATTTGTATTTTATGGTATTGAATTGGGATAAATTGGTTTAGCCAATTTTAAGATTTGGAGATTTTGAAATTGAGGATTTAAATAGTTTGGAATTAATGTGAATCGATGAATTGTGAGATTAATTTTGAAGAAATTATGTTTTACGAGATTGAATTTGGGTGTATTGGTTTAGCCAATTTTGAAAATCGGGGATTTTCAAAATTGGAGATTGAAATAGCTTGGAATTATGATAGTTATGTTTTTCCTATGGTTGAGTTTGAGAATTATGCAAATTATGATGATGAATTTGGATGTTATTGGCTTAGGGAATTTTTAAATTGAAGAAAGAAGAGGGAATTTGCTTAATTGACTATTTGGACAAGCTTTTAGCGTCATTTCGAGGTGGGTAGCATATTTATATTTTGATTTGTGTTATATGTGAATTTTTGAAAATTAAAGAAAGCAATTTTGAAAATAAAGAAAGCAAAATGTGAAAATTTTGACAAATTATTGTTTTGTAAAGGTTTGAAATTCGATTCTAATGTTTTCTCAAAGATTATTATAAGTTTGAATTCATTGCTTTCAATGATTCGATAAACCGATAGAAATTTCTCAAAATGCATTTGTTTTGTATGCATTATTCAATTGTTGAAATTATTGTTTGATTGAATGTTTTGATTGTTGAATTTAGTGAATGATAGATCAATAAATTGAGTGGTATGCATTTTGGGGAAAATTTTGAAGAAAAGTACAAAATTGAAAAGTGCCTTCAGCAATCCGACTTTTCGCTTTCGATTATGTGTTATGTGGGTTTGGTAGGTCCCTTGTGAGTCATTGCCTCTATGTGTATAGCCTTCTCCAGTCGCCATGCTAGTGTACGGAGTCTCGATTTCGACTCTTCACGGCTACACTGACCGCAATGCGGAAAGTGTAGTACGTTTCGTTTCACGATCAGACAGACCGCTGATATGACTGCAAGACGCTCTGCTTGGACTCCAGCTGCACCATTCTCGATGTGTAATATGTTTTGATTTGTTTATGTGTTCTCAGATTCATATTTATGAAAATTCAAGAAGTTTTGAAAATGAGAAAAAGTGAGATTATTATGAAAAGTTTGAAAATATGAAAAAAATGGGTTTGAGGAAATTGTTTGAAAAATTATAAAGTTTGAAAAATTCGCCCTTTTGGCAAAAAGAGTATTAAAATGATTTCGCTTATTTATCGCTTTATAAATGTGTTATCCATTTAGCTGAAGCCAATTTCCCCTTTCATCCCCATCTCCGTGTTTCGAGCGGAGATCTCGATGAAAGAATGTGAAGACATCGCTTTACATTTGAATACGCTGGTTTTGAGAAATTTGGATCTTGTGTATGAATATGTTTATGACTTTAGATAAGTTTGGAAAATGTATTTGTGTATAAAGTTGAAAATTGTGAATGATTGTGAAATTGTATATGAAATTATGAATAATTTGGGAAGATATTTGTATGATTGATTTGGGAATGAGATTGAATTATGAGAATAGTAGATCGACTTACAAATATGAGAATGTTTTAGAAATAGGTTTGTGATTATCTCGATATCCCTGACGGAGGGTCCGTGGATTCGATGTGTGTGATTGTTTGAAAATTTTAGAAGTGTTGTTTCAACACTTTGCGTGTTTGTTAGATAAAGGCACTGTTATGTTTTAAATTTCGATAAAATCTGGGATAAAATGTAATTTGAGATTGGTATGGATTTATATAAGATTATGTATGACTGTATGGATTGAAGATGATTTGATGTGATTGAGTAACGAGAAAAGAAATGAGACTAAGAAAAGAAAAAAATTTCATACCGGATTTTGAGACGCCTTAGGTTTCCAACGCCACTATGATCATTCGATAAGTTTTTTGATTATTGTTTCCGGATGTCGGATGTGTCTGCTTTGATTTCGCTTTCGCTTTGCAATCTGCTCGCTTGATTCGATTAGTATTTGCTTCACAGTATTTGCTTCCGCTTCGCTACTTTCGGATTTGTTCGCTCGCATTTTGTTGTCGATCCGAAATTTCCGCTTCGCTTCCGCTTGCTTTGGTTTCCGTTTCGCTTATATAGTTGGTTCCGTAACGGATCCAACATTTAAATGACAAATAAGCTGAAAACATTTTTCATACTCTTTTTGCCAAAAGGGCTAATTTTTTCAAACTTTATAATTTTTCAAACAATTTCCTCAAACCCATTTTTTTTCATATTTTCAAACTTTTCATAATAATCTCACTTTTTCTCATTTTTCAAAACTTCTTGAATTTTTCATAAATATGAATGCGAACACATAAACAAATCAAAACATATTACACATCGAATGGTCTGCTAGGTCCAACAGACGATTTCGCATATCCGCATAATGTCCTGCAGTCGTGGAATGTAATCGCATTACACTTTTCCGCATCAAGGTCCAATAGTAGCCGTGAAGGAGTCCGAACGAGTCTGTACACTAGCGGGCAGCCCGGAGAAGGCTATACACATAGAGACAGCTGACTCACCAAGGGACCTACCAAACCCACATAACACATAATCGAAACGAAAAGTCTGACGTTCAAGGCACTTTTCAATTTCAGATTTTCTTCAAAATTTTCCCCAAAAATGCATACCACTCAATTTATTCAGTCTATCATTCACTAAATTCAACAATCAAAACATTCAATCAAACAATAATTTCAACAATTGAATAATGCATACACAACAAATGCATTTTCAGAAATTTCTATCGGTTTATCGAATCATTGAAAGCAATGAATTCAAACTTATAATAATCTTTCAGAAAACATTCTGAAATCAGAATTTCAAACCTTTACAAAACAATAATTTGTCAAAATTTTCACATTTTTGCTTTCTTTATTTTTCAAAATTGCTTTCTTTAATTTTTCAAAAATTCACATATAGCTTACAAATCAAAATATAAATATGCTACCAATTTTAAATGACGCTAAAAGCTTGTCCAAATAGTCAATTCGCCAAATTCTCTTCTTTCTTCAATTTAAAATTCTAAGCCAATAACATCCAAATTCATCATCATAATTTGCATAATTCTCAAACTCAACCATAGGAAAACATAACTATCATAATTCCAAGTTATTAATCTCCAATTTTGAAAATCCCAAATTTTCAAAATTAGCCTAAACCAATACACCCAAATTCAATCTCATAAAACATAATTTCTTCAAAATTAATCTCACAATTCATCAATTCACATTAATTCCAAACTATTTAAATCCTCAATTTCAAAATCCCCAAATCTTAAAATTGGCCTAAACCAATTTATCCCAATTCAATACCATAAAATACAAATTCTTCAAATTGATTTCATATATCATCAATTCTTATCACTATCTATAACTCTATACCAAAATATCTCAAAATTCTTCATCATAAAATTTAGCCTAAACCTTAATCAATTTTCCATCCAAAATTAAACCCAGCCTAAAGCATATATTTCAAAATTAACTTCATAAATCATAAACCCATCTTATGTGCTATAATTCTAAACCTAAAATTAATCAAAATCTCAAAGTAGAAAAATTTCTCTTACCCTTTCTCTTCCAAATTTGAATTTTTTGGCTTGAAAGGAAGCTCTTATGCTCCTCTACCTTTCTCTCTGGAACCAACCCAAAATCCTTAAGAAACAAGTAGTAAAATCAAAATACCTTTCTCTCATCTTTCCTCCATCACCAAACTTCTACTTCTTTCTCTTCTTTCTTATTTCTTTCTCTTCTGTAATTCCAGCCACTTTCGTGGCTTTTAATAAGCCAAACGACATCCATATATGTGTTTCATTAATTGATGGTCAAATGACCAAATTGTCCTTCATTCAAAACTTAAAGTTACACTTACTTGCGGTTTGATTCAGACTATCGATTTGAAGGAATTTGTCAAAACTTCCTTCTCGAGAAATGTTCCTCTCACTCATACGAATCTAACGCCACTGACCGCGCTCAATTCGAGCACTACATCAAAGTTATGTGCTAAACAAAAGGGAAAATCCATATTCTAACACATTTCTTATGTACGATTATTTCCGTCCAAAATTTCGCATTCTTAATCCCAGATTTGAAACTTGATGTCTTCATAACAATTGTATCTTTATGTCTCTAGTTTAATTCAAAACAAGAATCGTCTCATTTCGATTCCCAGATCGAACGTTATACTTAAAATACTCTCAGGTGTTCCTAATCCACAATTTACACCCTAATCCGAACTTAAATTCAAAAATTAAAAATCTTAGGGGCAAAATTGACATTTCATATCTTCATATGATTTGTAGCCCCTTGTCTTATCTTTATTTCGACTCAAGAATCGCTTCAATCGGATCTCTACAGATCCCGAATTTCACAAAACACTGAATCATGTTCTGAAAATTTCCCGACTCACTTTGATTAAATTAATCACCATTAATTTAATCTCAAAAGTTCACAAATTTCTTATAAAATGAAACTCATTAATGATTGCGTTTTGAGCTATTAAAAACGATGAATGGTCTGGAAAATTACAGAAGAAGAGTTTATAAGGAATCATGCGTCAGAGAAGGGAATCAGATAAGTAGTTGGGTTCCAGAATCAGGATCCAACACTGCATCCCAAAATTTGGAGCCCTAAAGTCTTGCTCCCTACTTTGCAGCCGTTTGATGCTTTGTGGTTCCATAAGGGTGATGAGCGACACTACCTAATCATCAAAATCACATTTAGACTTGTTCATATCAATGTAGCTTAAGGCCTCACGCTCACACAGAGGCAAGAATCACCTTAATCGAGTCATATAACTCAAGATACACTCCAAAAATCTAAGAGAGTTCATACCCGAAACATGCCCTCTTAACTGACCTTTCACTTCTTTTAGGACAAACCTTCTCAATTTAACTCCAATTGATACCGAATTTTATGGAGTAAAAGATATGTGTATTATAAATCCAATGGTTCAAGCCTCACCTCATTTGGAGGTCGTATGAGAGAATTATGCCCAAAACATTGGACCATGCTCACTTCTGAAATCTGATTGAAACTCTTTTGGCGCGATTTGCAATAACTTTTAATCTATAGCTCCAAATGCTTTCGTTCTTTCACCATACGAAAGTAGACATCTAGATATACAACTCTCATGAAGACAACAAAGGCTGATTCTATCTCCTACATTCTGCAGCATCCTATTTTTCCCATCATCTAATTTCTATCATCTGGTTTTCTATCGTCTGATTTCTATCTTCTGCTTTTCTATCTTCTGCTTTTCTATCTTCTGCTTTCTATCTTCTGCTTTCTATCTTCTGCTTTTCTATCTTCTGCTTTTCTATCTTCTGCTTTTCTACCTTCTGATTTCTATCTTCTGCTTTTCTACCTTCTGATTTCTATCTTCTGCTTTTCTACCTTCTGATTTCTATCTTCTGCTTTCTATCTTCTGCTTTTCTATCTTCTGATTTCTATCTTCTGCTTTCTATCTTCTGCTTTTCTATCTTCTGCTTTTCTATCTTCTGATTTCTATCTTCTGTTTTTCTATCTTCTGCTTTTCTATCTTCTGATTTCTATCTTCGCTTTCCTTCCTTCGCTTTTCTATCTTCCGATTTCTTCCTTCGATTTCTATCTTCCGATTTCTATCTTCCGCTTTCTATCTTCTCGCTTTCTATCTTCTAATTTCTATCTTCGCTTTTCTTTGTAAGGCTCATATCTTTTAACTCCTAACTCCAAATTTAGCAAACGATATACCTTGAAAGCTCTAACCTTCTACTACAATATTCATGAAGGCTCATTTATCTAATTCAAGTCCTACGAAGGTCAAAATCGAGGCAAAGTTCTCACAAATTTTGGGAAAATTTGACAGCTCTTCCTTGAAAGTACATCTATCCAATTTTTCAATCCTAATACTTCCACCATGTAAGACTCATCATACAACCTCATATAACATGATTAAACCCTAAGGTATCTTCAAACACCATTCGAAGCAACAGCCACACTCTTAATCATCTATCATATCCAAACTATAATAATGATGCAATTGCCTTAAACATGCATGGATTTCTCAAAATACATTTGAACTCATTCTTGCATTTCATTTACGTTCAAAGTGAGTAGTTTACAATGATTTAGTGGGCATTTCAAGCCCTTTTTACAACATAGTTCGAAATACACTTCAAAAATACTACACTTTTCTTAAAATGCATCTAAAGCATTGTTTACAACAATTTGCTTGAAATACATCAAAACATAATTTTAGAGTATGCCTTGAGCTCATTCTTCATGATCCCGATCTTTACCTGAGATGGGACGGGAAGGTGGGGTGAGCTGTCTGTAAGGGTGACACATTTATATTTAGGCTAATAAGCTACATTGCTTCATTAATCATACTTTTAGCAACTTGCATAGAAATCATGCAATCATGCAATTCATGAAATTTATCAATCTCAAAACATAATGTTCATGCTTCATATCATTCTCATTCTTGCAAAATATACGCTAACATGTAAACACATAAATGATGGTTCAAAAGTCCACGGTTATCGATGAGCTACACAAGTGTAATCATATGTTGAGGAGTCCTAAAAGGAACATCCTATGCCACAATCGGCAGCCGGGCTAAGGCTATATCGGTCGACGTGCACGTGACTCTCTGGTAGACTTAACTAACCCACATAACACTTAATTTCATGCATAAAAGCTGGACTTGTCTTGTCCACGACTAATTTTCTGAAATGGATATTAAAGCATCCATAAAGTCGATCATGCTTAAAGCACATTTCATGCTTAGCTCACATTTCATGATCTCATTCATGCTCATCCAATTTATGGCAATTTCAAGCAATGTCACGACTAATCAATTTCTCACCTAATGGCAATTATCCATCAATTTATACACAATCAAAAGTCAATCAATGCTCATTCTAAATTAGTTGGAAAACATTAATTTTCCTTAGTTAAGATAATATTTAAGCATTACTAACATAAAGATAAAAGTGAAACCCACCTTATATCCTTGCTTAAGCTTGCCTAAGGAAGTTCCTCTTCTTGTTCTCCTCTTCTTTCTTGTCCTCCTTCATTCATGGCAAGGAAAGAACCTCACATCATTTAGGGTTTCTAAAATTGAAAACCTAATGAACCTTAATCATGAAATCAACCCTAGAATCACTAAACCCATCTTCTTTCTAAGCTTTCTAAACCATAAAATCAAGCCAAACTCAAACTACATTTCATAACTTACCTTGAATCTTTACTCAACCCAAGGGTTTCAGTATCAAAATAAAGCTTAGACTCTCCTCTTCACTTTTCTTCTTGCTCTTTCTTCAAAAACTCACTCACTTTCATGGAAATGCCAAAACCCTAGCAAGCTCCTTTCTTCTTCTCCTTTCTTTCCTCTTCACGTAAACTTCTCCCTCTTCTCCTTTAAATTTCAGAATCTCACTTCTTCATACACTAACTCACTTAAACTCCTCCTTTTATACTTCTTCTCTAATCCACTTAAGCCCAAAAGGCCCAAGCCTTCATTTAATTCCTTCTTCTTTCATTTTTCCTACATCCTCCTTACTTCCTCTTTATCCTACAACTTACTTAGGCCCAATTATCTTTAAGCCCATTTTATCTTTCTTTTCTTTCCTACCTCATTAAAACCCAACTAATTCATTTAATTCCATTAACTCATTACCTAACATCTTTAATGCCAACTCATATTACTCAATGTCAAGTTAATTAATGTTAACATAATTTACTTAATTACTCTAATCATGCTTAATTACATAAAAATTTTGGGGCTAACATTTCTCCCCCCTTAAGAAATTTCGTCCTCGAAATTCTTACCTGACTCATTGAAGAGGTGTGGATACTTCTCCTTCATTGCATCCAAGGGTTCCCGTCGCCTCTTCAACTGCATGATTTCTCCAAAGGACTTTAACTAGTCAATCGCCTGCTTTCGAGAACTTTCTCCTTGCTATCTAGAATCGCATCGCATCTCCTCATAGCTCAGATCATCACTCAGCTGAACCTCTGAGGTCTGAATTATGTGAGAAGGATCTGATCTGTACCTTCTCAACATAGAAACATGAAAAACATCGTGGATCTGAGACAACTCGAGGCAATGCTAATCAGAAGCTAACGGCCCGATCCTTTCTAGAATTTCATACGGACCCACATATCGAGGACTTAACTTCCTTTCTTGTCAATCTCATAACTCCCTTCCATGGAGACGCCTTGAGGAACACCTTGTCACCCATCGATAATCCATTTCTTTTCATTAGCATCGGCATAGCTTTTCATTCTCATCTGGGCGGCCTTAAGTCGCTGCTTGATTACCTCCACTTTCTCAATCGTCATCCGACCAACTCGTCCCACTAGCTTCCTCTCACCTTCCTCATCCCAAAGATATCGGAGTCCTGCATCTTTTGCCATAAAGGGCTTCATAAGGAGTCATCAGATGCTCGAATGGTACGAATTATTGTAAGCAAATTCGACCAACGGCAAATGATCATCCCATGCTCCTCTGAAGTCCATGACACATGCTCTAAGCATCCCCTCTAGAGTCTAGATTGTCCTCTTAGACTGACCATCCGTCTGAGGATGAAATGTTGTGCTGAAATTCAATTTAGTTCCTAATGCTTCCTGCAGACTTCCCCAAAATCTCGAGGTGAATCGAGGATCCCTGTCGGATACTATAGAATCCGGAACTCCATGCAACCTTACCACTTCATCAATGTATTTCTTTGCTAAGACTTGCAAGGAACTGCTTGCCTAATTGTTAAAATGGGCTGACTTGGTCAACCGATCAACAATAACCCAAATGGCATCATGCTTCTTGCGATCCTCGACAAACTCATCGAAAATCCATCAGTGATCCTTTGCCACTTCCATTCAGAATGGACAATGGCTGCAACATGCCTGAAGGTGCCTCGGTGTTCACCTTGACTTGTCGACACACTAGACATCCGCCACATACTCGCTACATCCCTCTTCATGCCTTTCCACCGTAAATGTTCCTTCAAATCTCTCAGACATTCTCGTGTCGCTCGGTGCATGGAATAAGGCGATTGTGTGCCTCATCCATGATCTCATCCTTAACTAATTTATCATTCGGATACATAACCTGCTTCCAACTACCATTAGCCCATCATCTCTCACTACCACTTCAGATTGCTTACCATTCTCAGATTTCCTCACGGCTTACTCGATTCGCATCCCGCCTCCCGCAACTCCTTAACTTTCTCTCTAAGTATCGGCCTCACCTCAATCGAGCAAGAATACAACTGACCGATCCTGTTTTAGACTTATCTTAAGCTTGGCCATTTGCTCCAATAGAGGTAAGTAAACTGTCTGAACATAAGCTATCGATGACTTCCTACTCAATGCATCCGCCACTACATTAGCCTTGCCTGGGTGATACTCTATCATCGTGTCATAGTCCTTGAGCAACTCTAACCATCTTCTCTTTCGATTCAGCTTCTTTCGCTCATGATGTACTTAAGACTTTTGTGATCCGTGAAAACCCTTGTTCGAACCCCATACAGATAGTGTCTCCATATCTTTAAGGCAAAAATCATCGCTGCCAATTCCGATCATGAGTCGATAATTCAACTCATATGACTTCAATCGCCGTGAAGCATAGGCTATCACTTTGCCATTCTCGCATTAACACACAACCTAAGCCTCTTCTCGAAGCATCATCAGAGCATCAGATATCCTCGATTCCATCAAGGTGATTAAATGGGAGCACTAGTCAACCGCCGCTAAGCTCCTCAAAACTCACTGGCAATCCTCATTCCAGATAAATGCTGATTCTTCCTAATGACTTAGTCATAGGGCGGTATTATCGAGAATCCTTCCACAAACCTTCAGAATATCCCGCCAGCCCAGAAAACTCCGCACTTCTTTTCTCGCCTTAGGCTCTTGCCAATTCACTCTCGCTTCCACTTTTCTGATCAACATGAATTCCTTTGCTAGAAATCACATGTCCAAGGAAAACTACTTCACGCAGCCAAAATTCACACTTGCAAATTTGGCATACACTCCCGCTCTCTCAATCTCGCAATACTATCCCGAGATGTCGTTTCATGCTCTCCTTCATCCTTAGAATAGACCAAATGTCATCAATGAACACTATGAAAAATCGATCTAAGAACTCCTGAAAACCCTATTCATAAGGCCCATGAATGCACCTGAGTATTGGTCATCCAATGGCATGACCACGAACTCAGTAGTGTCTGTAGCGGGTCCCGAAGTCGTCTTGTTAACATCGACTCCACGATTCGGAGTTGATGATAACCCGATCTTAAGTCAATCTTCAAAAGACCCTTGCCCCACAGAATGATCAAATAAATCATCTATCCGTGGCAACGGATACTTGCTCAATCATCATCTTGTTAAGCCTTCTATAGTCTATGCACATCCTCCACGCTCCATCCTTCTTCTTAACAAACAGACCGAGCTCCCAAGGTGAAGAACTCGACACGATGAACCGCTTCTCCAACAATTCCTGCAATTGCTCCTTGAGTTCTCTCAATTCAACTGGAGCCATTCTATAAGGTGGTATGGAGATTGGCGCGCTTCTAAATCAAGTCAATTTCAACTCAATTTCCCTCACCGACAAGAACCCCGATAATTCTTCCGGGAATACATCAGAAACTCCCTCACAACCTGATATTCTTCTAATCGCCCACATTCACTTCAATCCACTACATGCGCCAAAAGGCCTCACACCTTGGCTCATCATATTGTCACCAACATAGCCGAAATGATCATCTAAGACCGGCAGCCTCGTCCCCTTGAAAACCACTTTACGATCATTGCCCAGATCAAACTCTACTTCTTTCAAACTACAATCTAGCTCACTTTATACTTCTCCATGACATCCATCCCCAAAATGACATCCAACCTCAAGGTCTAGAGGTAGTAGATCTACTACCACCTAGCAAGACCGTCGACATCGAGCTCACAATTTTATAGATCATACTAATCACCACCTTACCCCTAAAGGAGTACTAACAACCAAAAATTGTCCATAACCTCAAGACACACAACATGCATATTCATACTTGCAGATACAAATGAATGTGGAGCTAGTATCAATTAACACATAAACAGAGAGTCAAATAATCGAGCCATACCACCACAACTTCGTGAGCAGCCTGCAGCTTCCTCTCTGTCATGGCAAATACTCTAGCCGGGCGCTCGACCTGTGCTCTTGGTCTCCTCGCAGATTAGCCTCTTGATCGCTTCCAGAATCGCTTACTTCAGAATCGGCCTGGTTCCCACTGCCTCTGCGCCTCGAGCTTGAGCTTGGGAACCTCCTGTCTCGACCTCTGGGACAATCTCTCATCATATGCCCCTTCTCTCCACACTGGAAACAACCACCAAAGCCCTTGAGACACCTCCCGGGATGAAACTTCCCGCATTGATCACACCGAGGATACTTGCCCTTCCATGACTTCCCTGAGCCTCCCACACTAGAGACCTGTTCAGAAATTGCCTGGGACTGCTGACTCTTGGCAGGACCACTACTGCCCATGCCACTCTGAGTATGATGGGTCCTGGTGCTCCTCCCAGGTGCTGGAGCACTCACTCCCTTCCTGGAAGATTGCTCTCTGTTCTTCCTTTTCCTACTCACTTCAGCCTTAATATTCTCCAAATTTCTCACCCTAGGCCAGATCTACCAACTGCTGATAGTCATGGAAATTATGGATCAGCACCTTCTCCCCGATCTCTAGGTGCAGTCCGCTCTCAAACTTCATGACACTTATCCTCTTCGTCAGCCACAATATTTGCTGCAGACGAGACAGTTGAGTGAACTTCACTCATATTCACTCACGCTCTGCTCCCTCTGTGAGGCTGAAACTCCCGGCCTTCTCTTGATGTAAACCCTCGAGAAGTACTTCCTCCCGAAACCTCTAAAACTCTTTCCATGTCAGCCTGGAGGTACTACTCGATCATGGGCACCGCCTCCCACCAAAGGCAACAAGATCCCCCGCAATAAACTAGTCAGACACTCTACCCTCTCCCATCCGAAAGCACTTCATCTGACTCAGACCTCTCGGTCCTCTTCAACCATGCTTCGCCTCCTGGGATTAGTAGTCCCGCTGAAATCGACAGCCCCATACTTCCGGAGCTTGTCATCGCCCACTCCGACCACTGAGCCGGCATCTGAGCCAGGTCCTGGCCCATGACATGGATTAAAGCACGGGCGAAGGCCCGAAAGAGCCGGGATCTACTCGAGGCATAGGAGGGGCTGAGAGGCACTTCATGCTGCCCACTCGGTGCCTCTGAATCTGAAACAGGATGGTCCCTCGATCCCGGGAATGGGATTCATCCGCATTCTCCCTCCGAGAGCTGACGAGCTTAAGCTCCTCGAGTTCTTTTTCGAGGCGATATTACTCCGCTTAGTGAAAACATTTCAAATCTTTAGCTCATGCTTGTAAGACAAGTTCAAATCATGTAAAACAATTCAAAATCAATGATGCATGTACTGTATTTAAAACAAGTTTAAAGCTCATGTAACATGATGTATGTCACTCTACTCTTGAGGCTACCCACTAGGTTCCTAGAAATCATAAACCTAGAGTCGCCTCGATACCACAGATGTTAGAACCTGATCCCGAGACCGGATCCCAACTCCAACTATTTATACCTTAACATTAACGCCATGCTCTTGCTTACATTCCACACCTATTGGACCTATTTCCAGAGCCCAAAATTTCAAGCCCTAAAGCTTGCGCTCCTACTTTGCAAGCGTTTGATGTCAGTGGTTCCATAAGGGTGATGAGTGTACACTACCTAATCATCAAAATCACATTTAGACTTGTTCATATCAATGTAGCTTAAGGCCTCACGTTCACACAGAGGCAAGAATCACCTTAATCGAGTCATATAACTCAAGATACACTCCAAAATCTAAGAGAGTTCATACCAAACATGCCCTCTTAACTCGACCTTTCACTTGTTTTAGGAAAACCTTCTCAATTTAACTCTAATTGATACCGAATTTTATGGAGTGAAAGATATGTGTATTATAAATCCAATGGTTCAAGCCTCACCTCATTTGGAGGTCGTATGAGAGAATTATGCCTGAAACATTGGACCATGCTCACTTCTGAAATCTGATTGAAAATCTTTTGGCGCGATTTGCTATAACTTTTAATCTATAGCTCCAAATGCTTTCATTCTTTCACCATACGAAATTAGACATCTAGATATACAACTCTCATGAAGACTACAAAGGCTGATTCTATCTCCTATATTCTGCAGCGTCCTATTTTTCCCATCATCTGATTTCTATCATCTGGTTTTCTATCGTCTGATTTCTATCTTCTGTTTTTCTATCTTCTGCTTTTCTATCTTCTGATTTCTATCTTCTACTTTCTATCTTCTGATTTCTATCTTCTGCTTTTCTATCTTCTGCTTTCTATCTTCTGATTTCTATCTTCTGCTTTTCTATCTTCTGCTTTTCTATCTTCTGATTTCCATCTTCTGCTTCCTATCTTCTGCTTTTCTATCTTCTGATTTCTATCTTCTGCTTTCCTTCCTTCTCGCTTTTCTATCTTCTCGATTTCCTTCCTTGATTTCTATCTTTTGATTTCCTTCCTTCGATTTCTATCTTCCGATTTCCTTCCTTGATTTCTATCTTCCGCTTTTCTATCTTCTACTTTCTATCTTCCGCTTTCTATCTTCCGATTTCTATCTTCCGCTTTTCTATCTTCCGCTTTTCTATCTTCCTTTTCTACCTTCTCGATTTCTATCTTCGCTTTTCTATCTTCGATTTCTATCTTCCGCTTTCTATCTTCTCGCTTTTCTATCTTCTCGATTTCTATCTTCGCTTTCTATCTTCTCGCTTTTCTATCTTACGCTTTTCTATCTTCCGATTTCTATCTTCGCTTTTCTATCTTCCCTTTTCTATCTTCTCGATTTCTATCTTCTGCTTTCCTTCCTTCTGCTTTTCTATCTTCTGATTTCCTTCCTTCTGATTTCTATCTTCTGATTTCTATCTTCTGCTTTCTATCTTCTGCTTTTCTATCTTCTGATTTCTATCTTCTGCTTTTCTTTGTAAGGCTCATATCTTTTAACTCCGAACTCCAAATTTAGCAAACGATATACCCTTGGAAAGCTCTAACCTTCTACTACAATATTCATGAAGGCTCATTTATCTAATTCAAGTCCTACGAAGGTCAAAATCTGAGGCGAAGTTCTGTCAAATTTTGGGAAAATTTGACAGCTCTTTCCTTGAAAGTACATCTATCCAATTTTTCAATCCTAATACTTCCACCTGCGTAAGACTCATCATACAACCTCATATAACATGATTAAACCCTAAGGTATCTTCAAACACCATTTGAAGCAACAGCCACACTCTTAATCATCTATCATATCCAAACTATAATAATGATGCAATTGGCTTAAACATGCATGGATTTCTCAAAATACATTTGAACTTAGCATTCTTGCATTTATTTACGCTCGAGTGAGTAGCTTATAATGCTTTAGTGGGCATTTCAAGCCCTTTTTACAACATAGTTCTAAATACACTTCCAAAATACTACACTTTTCTTAAATGCATCTAAAGCATTGTTTACAACAATTTGCTTGAAATACATCAAAACATAATTCTTGGAGTATGCCTTGAGCTCATTCTTTATGATCCCGATCTTTACCGGAGATGGGGCGGAAGGGTGGGGTGAGCTTTATTCTCGTGGGTGACACATTTATATTTAGTCTAATAAGCTACATTGCTTCATTAATCATACTTTTAGCAACTTGCATAGAAATCATGCAATCATGCAATTCATGAAATTTATCAATCTCAAAACATAATGTTCATGCTTCATATCATTCTCATTCTTACAAAATATACGCTAACATGTAAACACATACCGATGGTTCAAAAGTCCACGGTTCTTGATGAGCTACACAAGTGTAGTCATATGCCGAGGAGTCCTAAAAGGAACATCCTATGCCACACCCAGGCAGCCAAAGGCTATATCGGTCGACGTGCACGTGACTCTCGCTGGTAGACTTAACTAACCCACATAACACTTAATTTCATGCATAAAAGCTGGACTTGTCTTGTCCATTGACTAATTTTCTGAAAATGGATATTCAAGCATCCATAAAGTCGATCATGCTTAAAGCACATTTCATGCTTAGCTCACATTTCATGATCTCATTCATGCTCATCCAATTTATGGCAATTTCAAGCAATGTCATGCACTAATCAATTTCTCACCTAATGGAAATTATCCATCAATTTATACACAATCAAAAGTCAATCAATGCTCATTCTAAATTAGTTGGAAAACATTAATTTTCCTTAGTTAAGATAATATTTAAGCATTACTAACATAAAGATAAAAGTGAAACCCACCTTATATCCTTGCTTAAGCTTGCCTAAGGAAGTTCCTCTTCTTGTTCTCCTCTTCTTTCTTGTCCTCCTTCATTCATGGCAAGGAAAGAACCTCACATCATTTAGGGTTTCTAAAATTGAAAACCTAATGAACCTTAATCATGAAATCAACCCTAGAATCACTAAACCCATCTTCTTTCTAAGCTTTCTAATCCATAAAATCAAGCCAAACTCAAACTACATTTCATAACTTACCTTGAATCTTTACTCAACCCAAGGGTTTCTTGTATCAAAATAAAGCTTAGACTCTCCTCTTCACTTTTCTTCTTGCTCTTTCTTCAAAACTCACTCACTTTCATGGAAATGCCAAAACCCTAGCAAGCTCCTTTCTTCTTCTCCTTTCTTTCCTCTTCACGTAAACTTCTCCCTCTTCTCCTTTAAATTTCGTAAATCTCACTTCTTCCTACACTAACTCACTTAAACTCCTCCTTTTATACTTCTTCTCTAATCCACTTAAGCCCAAAAGGCCCAAGCCTTCATTTAATTCCTTCTTCTTTCATTTTTCCTACATCCTCCTTACTTCCTCTTTATCCTACAACTTACTTAGGCCCAATTATCTTTAAGCCCATTTTATCTTTCTTTCTTTCCTACCTCATTAAAACCCAACTAATTCATTTAATTCCATTAACTCATTACCTAACATCTTTAATGCCAACTCATATTACTCAATGTCAAGTTAATTAATGTTAACATAATTTACTTAATTACTCTAATCATGCTTAATTACATAAAATTTTGGGGCTAACAGAATGGGTGGAACCAGAATAAAAAAGAACATAGACATCAGAATGAAAAGTCGAGCCATACCAAGAATAACCTCCGGTCATGTACTGCAGCCTCCTCTCGAGTCATAGCAAATACCCGAGCCTATGCTTGCCCTCTCGGTCCCCCTGGCGGCATGGGCTTCTTCACTGACCTAGAACCCCATTCCGTGGTCGGTCTGTCCCCACTGTCTCCACTCTCCTTTGAGCTCGAGATCGAGATCCCGCCTCGGCCCACCGAGGACAGTTTCTAATTATGTGTCCCTTCTCTCCACACTTGAAGCAAGCACCTGACAATTTACGACATTCACCTCGATGGGGGTTCCCACAATGCTCACATAGAGGTCGGGTTCTGCTTCTCTCTCTCCGCTGCTTCTCCCACCGAGGAGGCTCAGACCGACTCTGCTTTAAATTGCTCGCTCACTGAGGGGCACTATCGCCTCCCCGACTCAAGACACGAAAACTCTTCTCACCCCGAAGCAGTCAACACTACCTCTCTCCTAAGAAACTGCTCTGCCTTTCTTTTCCTACTCACCTCCTGTCTCGATGTTCTCCAGTTTTTCACTCGAGTGTCAGATCCACCGATTCTTGATAATCGAGAAATTATGAATCACTACCTTCTCCCGATTCCTGGTGGACGCCTCCTTGAACTTCCTACACTTGTCTTCCTCATTAGCCACCATGTAGTCAGATATCGAGACAATTGGGTGAATCTCACTCATACTCACTAACAGATGCCTCCTCTCGAGCCAAATTCATAAACTCTCTCGCCTTTTCTTGCATATAAACCCGGAGAAGTACTTTTCCTGAATAATTCTCCAAAATCACTCCATGATAACACGGAGGTACAAATGACTGCGGGGCACCGACTCCCACCAAATAAGGGCATTCCCCGCAATAGACTCACCGCATACTCAAGCTTCTCCCCATCATGCATTTCATCTCGCACCAGACCTCTCTCTTTCTTTTCATCCAAGCCTCGGCTTCCTCAGATTGGTGGTACTTGTTGGGACCCGCTTAACCCAACTCATAACGAATCTAATCGCAGCCTTAACTAATATCGCTTCATTTTTTTTCCACTTACACATTGTTCAAAGTAGTTTCAATTTCCAATTTGTATTTCATCAATTCCTCAATCTTTGAATCCTTCATATTCGATCATATCGCGTCAGATTCGAAAACATTTTATCATTCGCTACAATCATATCTCTCTTTATCCCAATTTCGCTTATTACCAAATATTTGAATTTCACAATCCATCTCACGCCATTCATACATAATTTCCATATCATGTCCATACACAAATCCATACACAAAAGCACTTCAATATTTCCAACCCATCACACAAATCTTCTGACCTCCCGTCCGAATCCCATCATACACATTTACAATTCTATATCTAAACACTTCCATAATTCTCGGTCATATCTCAAGTCATGATCATAATTCACATTCATAAATACTAACCCTATTTCACTTACATAATCCCATCCCATAATCATATACAAATTTTAATGGCCTTACAAGCCACAATACAATCACAATATATAAAAAATCCAGAATGCAAATACAAAGATACAAAATCCTCTTTTTCGCTCACGGATCTTCTTCTCATTACCTGTGGATGGTAATGAGGGGGTGAGCTTACGCTCAATGGGTAACAGCTTATAACAAAACAATAAGCAAAACTCTTGAAATCTTTTTTTTTTCTCGGTCTTAGAAAACATTTCTTTGAAACCGTAAAGCACATTTTTGAAGAAGTTCTTTTCTTCAGAATCAAAATCACATTTTACAAATCGATATCGCCTTAGGCTTTCAGCCACAAATCCATAGGTCACAAGACATGAATGCATCAACTTGGCAATTCACGAAGCAATGCACACATAAATGGCTAGAGTTCAGAACACGCCAAATAAACCAAGTTTATTGGAAACACAACGAGTCCATTTTTGATCTCAGAGGCCAAGCGGCAGTCGGAGAAGGCTATCACATTATTTTTTGTCTACGCACGAGACTATCACAACGCTACTCTCTCACCCACACAAAGCACATATAATGCTCAAATCAATTTATCAAATGCTCTTTTCCGAATATACATGTACCATGAAGTCTTTCAAGGCATAACACAATGTATTTTGCAATTCATCAAAATTTCATGTATCGAATCAAAATGATTTTTCAAATCATTTATGCAATGATGCAACAATTATGATGCAATTTAAGTCGAGAAAATCTCTTTGTTTAAAGAAAGCGTAATGGCTTATAAATTCTATTATAAACGGATACCCACCTCGAATCCATGCTAGAACTTGTCCAAAGCTCTAATTTCTCCAAGCTTCTTTCTTTCGCCCACTTTGAAATTTCCTAGACCGAAATCATCCAAATTCATCATCATAAATACCATAACCCTCAAAATTTACTATAGGAAACCCAATTCCAACATATTTCCAAGCTATCTAATGCATCAATTTACAAAAGCCCCAATTTCCAAAATTGGGCATAAACCCTAACTCACATTAATCCAAAATTAAACCACCATCTTAGCATAGACATCAAAACTAATTTCATAATCCACAAAACCATAATATTTTCCATGATTCTACACCAAAAATTTTAAGAAAAGCTTGAAGCTTGAAAATCGGCTTTACCTCACTCTTCACCATTTTCGATTTTCTTAGCTCATCCTAGAGCTCTCTTCATCCTTCATCTTTTTCCCTCTTGGAGCATGTTCGAAATCCTCCTGAAAGCTCACAAAATCGAACCCTAGCTGCTGTCCTTTCTTTTCTCCTTCCACCAAACCCACTCTTCTCTTTTCTCTCTTCTTTCTTTCTTTCTTTTGTTTCTCTTTATTCTGTTTCTCTAACTCTCACGACCACAGCCTGCTTCTCCTCTATTTATACTACATCCACATGCCATGTCATTTAATGAATGAGGAAAGACTCTCATGCCCCTCCTTATAAGCCTACTAACTTAACTCTTTAAGTGTTCTTCCAAAATAGCCCTTAAAAGTTGATATCTTGGCTCCAAATTCTGATCAGGTAAATAAAGGAATTTTACAAAAAAAAATTCTTCTTCATAATGTTCTCCTCGATCATACGAATCCAACGCAACAAACCGCGCTCAATTCGGATCTAAAACGAAGAAGTTATGGCCAAAATACTATCAGACCTGTACAAAAATCTGAGACTGCACACTACACCGAGTTTCATTCCAATATCCGACAGTCTTAGAGGCTCCATCTTGATCGGGTTCTTCATCAAAGTTGTAGACTTATAACTTTAGTTTAATCTCCAATTTGAATCACCTCAATCCGAGCTCTGTAGCTTCATATATCCTCAAAATATTGATCTGTATGCGCATCGCTTTTCCTTCCATCCGCTTTCTTCGCTCATCATCCGATTTTCTATCGCCTGATTTACTGTTCATCGCCTGATTTTCTATCGCCTGATTTACTGTTCATCGCCTGATTTCCTTCGTCTGACTTTTCCATCAGTTGATTTTGCATCAGCTGATTTTTGATCACTTGATTTCCATCGCCTGATTTTTGCATCACCGATTTTCCTCCAAACTTCAAACGCTTATAACTTTTAACTCCGAACTCCAAATTGGACAAAATTGATGTCTATTTCATAGAGAAAAGACTGATCTACAATGTTCATGAAGAACTTAAATCCAAATTCAGTCTCTAAAATGGTCAAATGTCTCAATTAATCTTTCATCTGATTTTGCATCTTCGGTTTTCCTATCACCTGGTTTTTCTATCCAGCACATGTCCACTTATATAGATCATATCTTTTGACTCTGATATCCAAATTGGGCAAACTTGGTATCTATCTCATAGAGAAAAGAGAGATCTACAACTTTCAAGAAGGAAATTTTGTCTAAATCTATCGATATCAAGTCCATATCGTCTGCTTTTGCTTCAGCTGGTTTTTCTATCAGCTGGTTTTTCCATCATCTGATTTCTATCAGACATGTTTTGGCGCAAATGCCATAACTTTCTCTATAGGTGTCGAAATGACTTCATTCTTGGACGGTTAGAAAGTAGACATCCAGATCTATAACTCTCATATGAAGACTACAAAGGCTGATTCTATCTCCTACATTCTGTAGCGTCCACTTTTCCTATCAGCTGGTTTTTGCTACAGTACATCGCCCGGTTTTTGCTTTCGACATGCATCGTCTGGTTTTTTTCATACGATCGCATCGTCTGGTTTTTGCTTAAGGCATCGTCTGGTTTTCAATCACCTAAACAACATCAAAACTTCAATCTATCATAACTTCTAGCCCCGATATCGAAAATTAGCAAACTTTATGGCTACCGAAAGCCCTCAACAAGCACTACATGTTCATGAATATCATTTTATCAAATTTCACTTAAATCAAAAGTCAACTATTAATCCCCAAAAGTCAAACTTTCATAATTCTTCATATTTTCACACCTTCACTAATTCTTCCAATTCTCACTCTTTCAATCTTTATTTCCTACCTTTCAACTTCCATTTCAATCATCTTAATCAACTCATTCATTTTAACTTTCATTAACTCATAATATTCACTCGACATTTCATAACATATACATATCTCTTTAAAGCCTCAAAGTCATCAAGACCAATCCATTCTTTCCATCTTGATTTCACATTTTCCTCACTACCACAATACTCTTCGTCCAATCTACTTCAAGCATGATTCAATCTTCACAACTTAATCTATAACATAATACATATACAAAATACTCATTCTTTCCATACTTAAATCCTCCATATACAATTCATTCAACACATTCTTATGACAAACATTGCCATTTCTCAAATCATCCATAAGCCACAAAATACATACTTTTAGAATAAATTTTGAAAGCAACCACATATCACACAAAGTTCATTCACAAAGTTCATATACACAACTTATGGCACATTTTCAAATCAATGCAAGGTCATACTTGAACAAGCATCATGTAACACAATAAAGGTTCTTTACAAAGCTTTAGTGGGCATTTCTAGCCCCAATAAATCAAGTCTCAAAATTTGCAATTTCAAAGAAGTTACATAAATAGTAACTATACAAACTTACTTTTTCAATTATAAAGATGTTACCCATAATACAACATACACAAAACCCATTTCACGCTTTAACCCCAAATATCATTTAAAATTTCTCCAATTCACATTACCCAAATAAACATTTAACATCACTAATTTCTCATTTAATAATTCGACATCCAATTAAAGTTCGGGGCCCAACAGGTACCATGAAATTCCACTGCACCATACTTAGAATTTGTCATATCGCCTGGCCTGAATCATTGAGTCAAGCGCCGAGCCTGAGATCCCTGTCCCATGGCTAAGGTGAATGCCTGGGCAAAGGCCTGGAAAAACTGTGGATCCATCGCAGGCATAGCAGCAGGAGGAGGAGGAGGTTGCTCCTCAGGTTGCACACTAGGTGCCTCTGAGCCAGGAGTTGAGTGTGTCCCCGCATCTTGTGGGACATGCGACTCATCTGTGCTCCCCTGACGGGAACTAGAGCGAGAAAGAGTTCCGCAGGATCTACGCCGAGGTGGAATATGTACTCCTTCAAAATAAAACCAGTGAAAAACTTTAATTCAAAAGGTATCTTGCAACACTCAAGTTATAATCATCTAAAATCATCATTTAGTCGAAATCACCATGTAGGCATGTAAAATACATTTAGAACAATGCAAAAGAACACAAATCATGTAAGTTTAATAAAAATCATGAAAACCCTAAAGTTCTCCTTCTACCCAATCTAAACCGAAGCTCGATACCATATGTGTTGGAACCCCTCCACAGTGCGACACGTGTTCGACGCCTCTTCGTGACATCTCAACGCGCATCCCACGAGGAAGGATTCTCACCACCGAGAAACCTCAAATGGAACTTAAGTGCATGTCATCCGAATAAACTGGATAAATTTACCTAATTATTCTCCAATAAAATTTGATCTGCTTAGGCCCATAATTACTCCTATGCCTAAGCTAATCCAAAATCCCATGCCTCTAGGTCAAATGAAAATGTAAACGCCTAATCGGATCTTTATATCTCACAAAACGCAATTTCAATTAAAATCATACACATTTGGCCCTAAAGTCCAATGAATACCCGACACTCTCATTTTACCAAAAGGAATAGAAAATGTTACTAGTTAATCAATACTTCAAATTTCATGCAAATCGAGGTCAAATGGATAAGAATCAAGGAAAATAAGAAAAGATATTATATTTGCTTTAACATCAATTTACTTTACATTTTTATAACCTTTCACCCTGTGTTCGAATTATAAGAGTTATTGTTTATTTCATGAAGAAAAAAAGTCATTTCAATCATTAAAAGAAGTAAAGATTAGATTAAAGTTGTTGTTTAGCTAATTACCATATGAATAGTGAAAATGACCAAATGAATAGTGATCTGAAATTTTCAAGCGCCCATAACTTTTTTTTATCTTAAGTCGGAAATTATCTTATTTTATACCGTTTTAAAGATCTTGACAAGCCCTACAAACTTTAAGAAATACCTCTCACCCCAATTCTTACTCTAACATGCCCTAAAACCCAAAGCAAGGTGGCTGCCCATTTTTTTTTAAAAAATGGACAGCACCTCCCCTAAAAATGCACTAGCCAACTCTTCAATTTCCAACCTAACTTCCACCTACACAAAAACACTTCAATCTCCCAAATTTTCATACATATCGAACAACCATACTACATCAAACTCCACATGGCAACAACACACTCTTAGGTTTCTAGCATTTCATCATTTCAATTTCCTAAAGAACTACCATTTCATCTTTGCTTTTATCAATGTTAACCATACATCTATACATGCTTAGGAAACATATCCAATATACAATGAAAACTTCAAAACCTTAATATTTACATGAAATAAGCAAACACAATGCTTTAAAGAGCGTTTCAGCCCGGATACATCAAGATTCCAAAAAAGAACGTTTACAAAAGCCAAAATGCTAGCCAAAACATTGTGTTTCAAAAGTATGACTTCAAAACAAAAGCATCGGAGTAATGCCTTATTCCCGATGCGACGACCCGGTTTCTCGCTCAATACTTACGGAGGGAGGAAGGGGGGGTGAGCACGATGGCTCCGTGGGTAACAGGTTAATAATTAAACATAAGCTAAAGCATGCATCAACAATTTCATTTCAAGTCAACATTCAACAACTTCAGCTTCTAATACAATAAAACATTTACAACAAAATCAACGAATTTCATATAATAACACAAAATCACATATCGATGGTTTGAGGACTTAACGATGTACTACACATGTCCCACAAACGACCATGTAGCCATGAATGTAGGGGAGTCCGATTTGAACTCCTATGCTACTAATGGCAAAGGGAGAAGCCTAATAGACAAGTGCACTTGCTAACAGAGGGGATCACTACAAACCCAAGAAATCATGCAATTTCACTTTAGGCATTCATCCAAATCACATACTCACATTTTTCTCATTTTAAATCAAGTTTCCAAACATTTCAATATTCATAAGGATTTGCCACAAATGGCCATTACAATCAGTCACTTTCACATAATCACCAAAGTCTCATATTCGGAATTTTGTTACTTGTCAAACAATTACACAAATCTTTATACAATATAATTACATAAAAAGGCACATAATACATGTTTACGCTATCACAAACAATTATGCATTCAAAATTTGAGAATCATAGGAAACCATTCAAGAGTCATTTAAGTAGCTCATTGCTCAATTATTAAAAAGTTACCCACCTTGACTTCTTTGATTCGGAACTTGGATATCTTGACCCAATTGATTATCTCGACCTCCTCAATCTCCAAGCCACTTTAAATGACCTAAAACAAAGCATAAGAATGCTAATTAATAAAAAGCACCTATGCTGGAATTTTCCAAGACTATAGAAACTTGACTTTAATCTAACCTAACCATTCCTAAACCTTTCCTAAGCTATACTAACCATAACCCCTATCAATTTACTACATTATTTTCGAAAATTCTTAATCCCTAGGGCCATACACCCATGCTGATTTTTTTAACTAAGCCACTATACTTCTTCTTTTTTTCACCAATACCTTTCAAACCACCATTATTAATCAAGCTAACAACAAACCCTACCAAATCAATTCTTAAATTTCGAAACCCTAGCCTACCCAAATCTGTTTTTTTTCCTCTCCTCCAACACAACAAATCCTTCTAATCACTCTTCTAATCACCAATATGAAACAAGAAAGATCAAATCCTAACCATAAAACCAAGAAATTTGAATTTTCTCTTACCTTCTCAACACCCACGAAATCTCTTCTTTTTGCTTCTAAAGATGGAAAACCTCTTTCTCTTCCTTTCTTCTTACTTAATCCACTTGAATCCTCCTTAGAAACCCTACCTCCCTTCTTCTTCTTTGATGGCCGACCTCTCCACTCTTCTTTCTCCTTTGAAACTTTCGAAACCTTCTCACTCTCTCCTCTCTTTGATATGTTTCGGATGGCTTAACCAAAAGACCTAGGTTTTGTTTCTTTCTCACTTATTTCCTATGCAAAAACGACATCACCTCACTTAATCCTCCCTTGAATTTTCGTTGACCACCTTTCATGCCTTAAGAAACTTCCTAATCCTTCCATTAACCTAACTCTTTAACTTAAACCTAAGCCCAAGTCTTCAAGCCCAAGTCTTTTCCCTCCTTATAACCTTTCCCAAATGTTCATTTTCCCTCCTTCCAACTTAAATTTTTTTGGGCTCCCTCTTAAAAGCCTAAAAGCTTCCTTTCTTTTTCATTTACTTCACCTTAAAAACCCTAGCCCACTTATATGCTTCCCCATCATTTAAAAGACATGCCAAAGGCCTAAAAGCCCACTTATATAACCAAAAGCCTTAAAACCTTTTAAACACTTCCTAATTTATCCTAACACTATTTTATGGCCTCATCTACCATTTTCTTATTCTTTTAAAATCTAACACCAAAATTAAAATTCTAATTTAACTAAATTCCTTCAATTAATAATTATGGCACTAAAATCCCAAATTATTCTAACCAATAGGAAATCTAATAAAGCCCTAATTTCATACTAACCAAAAGACAATTTAAATTGCAAACCTATTTAATAGGGAAAAAGGGATCGGGGTCTAACATCTATCGCTTCAAAAATCATGAAAATCGAAGGTCAAACAGAGGAGAAACGAATAAAATAGGAAACGAGGTTTAATTGCTCCAAATTGAAAATTCAATTCTTAAAACTAATGAAAACTTCTCTAACTTTAAACTTTAATAACTTTTCACCCTGAAATCGAAATTTCGTAAATTTAGTGTCAATAAAAATATAAAAGGAAGCTCTATAACTTCCTATAAGGATTTAAAAACTAATTTAGCCATTAAGAGGGTCACAAATTGCTTTAAAGTTGCTGCCACTAAAATTAAATTTCCCTACACAATGTCAAGAATTTGAACATTTATATCTCTTAGCACACAAATCTAAAAAATAACACATTATACCTCGTTGGAAAGATAAAAAGAAGATCTACAAGTTTTACGAAGGGAACAAAATCAAAACAATCATTTAGAGGGTAAAACACAGCCAAAGGTTCAACCTAAAACTAGCCAATGAAACAAGAATTTACCTAAATGAACGATGAATCGTTGTCTTCTAAACCCCATAACTTTTTATTCCTACCTCCGATAATTGCAAATCACACCATGTAGAGGATCTGTCTGTCTGATTGCCAGAAAGTGGGCTGATTTCGTCAATCTATCCACAATCACCCATATGGCATCATGCCTCCTACTGGTCCTGGGCAACCCGATTAGAAAATCCATAGTGACTCTCTGCCATTTCCACTCAGGAATGGATAATGGCCTCAACTGGCCTGAAGGTGCCTGATGTTCAGCCTTGACTTGCTGACACACCAGACACTTACTCACATACTCGGCCACATCCTTCTTCATCCCTCTCCACAAGAAATGTTCTCTGAGATCCCTATACATCCTGGTACTGCCTGGGTGCATAACATAAGGTGCATTGTGCGCCTCATCCAGAATCTCATCTTTAACCTCCTTAACATCAGGAATACAAAGCCTATTCCTGACTGTTAGGAGTCCATCATCACTCAGCACCATATCAGACTCCTTACCCCTCTGCACCTCTTCCCACAGCTTACTCAACTCGGGATCCTGAACCTGCAACTCTCTTACTTTCTCTCTGAGGATCGGTCTTACCCTGAAAGTAGCAATCATGCAATCAGACTCTTCCTGCTTCAAACTGATCCTAAGCTTAGCCATCTCTTCCAATAGCGGCAAATAGACTGTCTACACATATGCTATGGAAGACTTCCTGCTCAAGGCATCTACAACTACATTGGCCTTACCCGGATGATACTCAATCAGCAGGTCATAATCCTTGAGCAGCTCAATCCATCTCCTCTGTCTCAAATTCAGCTCCTTCTGACTCAACAAATATTTGAGACTCTTGTGATCTGTGAAGATCCTGGTTTGCACTCCATACAAATAATGCCTCCAGATCTTCAAAGCAAAGACCACAGCTGCTAACTCCAGATCATGGGTCGGATAGTTCATCTCATAAGGCTTTAGCTGCCGTGAGGCATATGCTATCACCTTATCTCCCTGCATAAGCACACATCCTAACCCCTTCCTGGAAGCATCACTATATACAGTATAACCTCCCTCTCCTGTGGGTAAAGCCAAAACTGGAGCACTAGTCAATCTGTGTTTCAGTTCCTCAAAACTCTGCTGGCACTCATCACTCCAGATAAACTTCTAGTTCTTCCTTAATAGCTTAGTCAAAGGAGTGGCAATCATCGAGAAACCCTCCACAAATCTCCGATAATAGCCTGCCAAACCCAGAAAGCTCCTCACCTCAATCCATCGTCGTCGAGCATGCCATTTACTACAACTTCAATCTTCTTGGGATCCATGCACCCTTTCTCATAAACAATATGACCCGAGAAGACCACTTCATTTAAGCCAAAATTCACATTTCGTGAATTTGGCATACGATTATCTCTCCTCAACCTCTGCAACACAATCCTCAAGTGCTCCTCATGCTCTCCCTCATCCCTGGAATACACCAGAATATCATCGATAAATATGATAACAAACTGATCCAGAAACTCCTTGAAGACCATGTTCATCAGATCCATAAAAGCAGCAGGAGCATTGGTTAATCCGAAAGGCATAACCAGAAATTCATAATGGCCATACCGTGTCCTGAAGGCTATCTTGCTCACATCGGACTCCTTAATCCACGAGTTGATGGTAGCCGCACGAGATCAATTTTAGAGAAGACCATTGCCCCCTGCAACTGATCAAACAAATCATCTATCTGAGGCAGAGGATACTTGTTCTTCACCGTCACCTTATTGATTCTCCTATAATCAATGCACATTCGCCAAGTGCCATCCTTCTTCTTAACAAATAAGATCGGCGCTCCCCAGGGTGAGGTGCTCAGCCTAATGAACCCTTTCTCCAAAAGATCCTCCAACTGCTCCTTAAGCTCTTTCACCACCGGAGCCATCTGTAAGGTGGAATCGAAATAGGAGTCATCACCGGGAGCCAAATCAATAAAAACTCGATCTCCTCTCCGTGGCAAACCGCAACTCCTCAAGAAACACATCAGGAAATTCCCTCACAATGGAAATATCCTCCACCCTGCTCTCCTGCACACTAGTATCTATAACACACGCCAAGAAGGCTTCACAGCCTCTCCCCATCAGTCTGTCAGCTAACAAAGCTAAAACAAGCCTTGGCGGCGTCAACTTTCTATCTCCTCTGAAAACCACTATCTTACCCTCTCCCAGATCAAATTCAACTTCCTTTCGACCACAATCTAGCTTCGCCTTATACTTTTCCATCACGTCCATCCTAACGATCACATCTAACCCCTTCAGATCTAGAGGTAGCAGATCTACTACCAAACTAGATCCGTCGATAACAAGCTCACAATCTCGAAAGATCCGTCTCACAATGACATTCCTCCCTAACAGAGTACTAACAAGCAGAAAATCATCCAATAGAACTGATTGCATACCAGGCAATATCTTATTGGCAGAGACATAAGAATGCGTGCTACCAGAATCAAAAAGAACATATACATCAGAATGAAAGAGCTGAGCCATACCAGTTGTTGGACCCCGAACCTTGAGTGAAAATTTGACTATGATCAAGTGGATGAGTTGATTGAAATTGAGTTGAAGATCATGAAATAAAGAGAGAAAGTATGAAAATATGAAAAATTGTGTAATAGTTGACTTTCTGGCCTTTGAGGGTTGACTTTTGTTTGAGGCAAAATTTGATAAAATGATCTACATGAAACTTGTAGATTATGTTGAGAGCTTTTGGGACATAAAGTTTGTAATTTTTCGATATCGGGAGTGAAAGTTATGATCACCAAAGTTTATGTTTGATCGGGGTTGACTTTTATTATGATTGAATCTTTGACTGAGAAATTAACCTAGTTAGAGGTTAATTGAGCTTTGATGTTCTTCATGAAAATTGAAGGATTTGTTTTGATCTTTATTTCGATATAAAGTATGCAATTTTTCGATCTCGGAAAATTAAGTTATTATTTTACAAGTTTGAATAGAGGATAGTATCTTTGACCGGAAAATGGACTCCGTAGGAGTTGAATTGAGTTTTATGTTCTTCTTGGAAGATTTAGAGCTTCTCTTAAGCTTTCTATAGAGACTAAGTTTGTCAAAATCGGAGTTGAGGATTAAAAGTTATGAATTTTGGAAGTTTAGAGGAAAAAAAAAAAAAAAAAAAGGTTTAGCGCCCTCGCTAGGCGACGGCTCGCCCTAGCGGCGGGCGCCAGACGCCATCGCTAGGCGGCGCCTCGCCTGGCGAGGCGTTCCTTCGCCTCGCGAGAGGCAGGCTCATCATGAGTCTTGCGCCTCGCTAGGCGGCGCCTAGCGCCTAGCGGCGTCTCGCCCTCATGACGGCGCCTCGCCACCATGAGTTGAGGCGTCCGTCTGCTGCATCTGACGCCTGTTTGTTTCAAATTTTTGATTTCTTTGTTTTAATCCGACCTTTGCTCACTATTTTGCCTATATCTTTTCCGTCCGACATCCGATTGAGTTGATTCTTTTATGTTGGATTCCTAAGACATTGAATTTCATTTTATAAGAAATTTAGAACTTTTGAGATTAAATTAATGGTGATTAATTTAATCAAAGTGAGTCGGGAAATTTTCCGAGCATGATTCAGTGTTTTAGAAATTCGGGATCTGTAGAGATCCGATTGAAGCGATTCTTGAGGGAAATAAAGATAAGACAAGGGCTACAAATCATATGAAGACATGAAATGTCAATTTTGCCCTTAGGACTTTTAATTTTTGAATTTAAGTTCGGATTAGGGTGAAATTTTTGGATTGGGAACACCTGAGAGTAATTAGAGTATAACTTTTGATCTGGGAATCGAAATGAGACGATTCTTGTTTTGAATTAAACTAGAGACATAAGGCTACAATTGTTATGAAGACTTTGAGTTTCAATTCTGGGATTAAGAATGTGAAATTTTGGACGGAAATAATCGTACATGGAAAATGTGTTAGAATATGGATATTTCCGCACTGTTTCGCACATAACTTTTGATGTAGTGCTCGGAATTGAGCGCGGTCAGTGGCGTTGGATTCGTATGATTGAGAGGAACATTTCTCGAGAAGGAAGTTTGGACAAATTCCTTCAAATCGATAGTGCGAATCAAACCGCAAGTAAGTGTAACTTAAAGTAATAATGGAGGGGCAAAATGGTCTTTTGACCATTATTTAATGAAACACATGGAGAGATGTCGTTTTTGGCATATTAAAAGCCACGAAAGTGGCTGGAAATTTCCAGAGAAAAGGAGAAGAAAAATAAGAAGAAGAAGAAGAGTGGAGAAATTCGGTTATGGTGGAAGATGAGAGAGAAATATTAGTTCCACTTTTTCTACTTGTTTCTTAAGGATTTTGGGATGGTTCCAAGAGAGAAAAAGGTAGAGGAGCATAAGAGCTTCCTTTCAAGCCAAAAAAAATTCGAATTTGGAAGAGAAAGAGGTAAGAGAAATTTTTCTACTTTGAGATTTTGATTAATTTTCGGTTTAGAATTATGGCATATGAGATGGGTTTATGGATTGTGGAATTAATTTTGAAATATATGCTTTAGGCTGGGTTTAATTTTGGATGAAAAATTGAGTAAGGTTTAGGCTTAATTTTATGATGAAGAATTTTGAGATATTTTGGTGTAGAATTATAGGAAATATGATGAAGTGATGATATATGAAATCAATTTTGAAGAAATTGTATTTTATGGTATTGAATTTGGATAAATTGGTTTAGGCCAATTTTAAGATTTGGGGATATTTTTGAAATTGAGGATTTAAATAGTTTGGAATTAATGTGAATTGAGGAATTGCGAGATTAATTTTGAAGAAATTATGTTTTATGAGATTGAATTCGAGTGTCTTGGTTTAGGCCAATTTTGAAAATTGGGGATTTTCAAAATTGAAGATTGAAATAGCTTGAATGTAAATGGAATTGGTGAATTCCTAAGTTGATTGTGAAAATTAAGTATTTTCTGATGTGAAATTTGGATGATTATGGTTTAGGTTTTGGTACTTTGGAAGAGAGAGAAAAGCAAGGATCAATTGGAGCTTGAAATCAAGTTTCCGGCAATAATTCGAGGTGGGTAGCATATTTATCTTTTGATTTATGAGTTAAATATTACTTTTCGAAAATTTGAGAAAATGAAAGAAAAGATTTTCGTACTTTGTTTATTTCTGAATGATTTTTGGAAAATTATTACAAGCGTAAATTCATTTCGTTAAATGATTTGATAGAAATTTAAAAATGCATTTGTTGTGTATGCATTGAATGATTTGATTTCTGAAATTAGAATTGAATGATGAATTGATCAAATTGTATGCTTTATGTGAACGTGTGGAAAATTAAGAAATTGAAAAGTGCCTTGAGCAATCCGACTTTTCGCTTTCGATTATGTGTTATGTGGGTTTGGTAGGTCCTTGGTGAGTCAGTATTTGTCTCTATGTGTATAGCCTTCTCCGTGCTGCCCGCTATGGCACGGAGTCTCGATTTCTGACTCCTTCACGGCTATAATCGACCGCAATGCGGAAAGTGTAATGCGTTTCGCTCACGATCGCATGACCGCTTATGCGGAAATGTGCGACGCTCTGCTTGGACCGAACCGCACCATTCGATGTGTTATATGTTTTGATTTGTTTATGTGTTCGCATTCATATTTATGAAAAATTCAAGAAGTATTCAAGGAGTTTTTGAAAATGAGAAAAAATGAGATTATTATGAAAAGTTTGAAAATATGAAAAAATGGGTTTGAGGAAATTGTTTGAAAACTATAAAGTTTGAAAAAAATTACCCTTTTGGCAAAAAAGAGTATTAAAATGATTTCGCTTATTTATCGGTTTATAAATGTGTTATCCACGAGCTTTGAAGCTCATTCTTTCATCCCCATCTCCGTGTTTGAGCAGAGATCGGATGAAAGAATGTGAAGACGTATGTCAAGACGTCGGTTCGACATTTGAATCGTTGGTTTTGAGAAATTTGGATCTTGTGTATGAATATGTTTATGACTTTAGAAAAGTTTGGAAAATGTATTTGTGTATAAAGTTGAGTTTTGTGAATGACCGTAAAATCTGCTTATGAAATTATGAATAATTTGGGAATATATATGTATGACCGATTTGGGAATTTGATCGAGTTATGAGATTGGTATGTTGATTTGAGAATTATGGAAGTGTTAGGTTTAAATGCGTTTCATTGGTGTTGGATTCGGACGGGAGTGTCCGATGATTTTGAGTATTTTGGGATTATGAAGTGTTTTGAACCTCGCAGTTTGGATTAGGATAAAGGCACCAAGTTATCTTGAAATTTCGATAAAATCGGGATAAAATGGAATTTGAGATTTGTATGGATGAATAAGAATTTGTATGATTGTTGAGTTTCGGTTTAAGAATGAAATTTCCTATAGGAAATTATATGGATGTGATTGATGTAAGAAATGAGAATAAGAAAAGAAAAAATTATATCGATTTTGGAACGCCTTGAATCCCAACGCGATTCTTTCTTCCTTCTTCGCTTAGTCACGGATGTCGGAAAGTGTTTCAGTTTACATTGATTTGTTTGCTTACTTTGTTTTCTATCCGAATTCGATTTTGCATTCGATTCGATCCCGCTTTTGCTTATTCGTTCCGCTTTGTGATTCGTATTCGATTATTTCGCTTCGCTATATTCGATTGAATCTGTTCGTTTCTTTCGATTAGTTCTTGCTTCCGCTTGCATTTGCTTCCGCTTCGCTACTTTCGGATTTGTTCGCTTCCGCATTTTGTTTTCGATTCGACAATTTCCGCTTTCCTTCGTTTCCGTTTGCTTCGTTTTCCGTTCTGTTTGCGAGTCCCTGTCGTTTGGGCTTCGCTTTGCATTCTGTCTTCCGCATTTCGGTTTCTGTTAAGTTTATTCGGTTGGGATCCGGTTCCCGGATCGGGTCCCAACATAGATGGTATCGAGCCCGATCTTATGGTCTTAATCGGCATAGAAGATTGATGAGTGTGAAAGGATAAAAATTGAATTTGTGAGAATGTCGAGCCCGAAGAATATGATCTTACTTGGGCGTATGAGTATGAATAAGGAATTGATACGAGTTTGTAAAGATAAGAGTGAATTTGTGAGAATGTGCTAAGTGATCATTTGATTTTGATGAAAGAAGTATGATTGCCTTTAGGAATTTGAAAATTGATATGTATGACTATTTGATGAATTCAAGTGATTGGTTTGATTTGGGTGTTAAGAATATGACCGATTTTCGGAATGTGTTGAGGAAATTAAGATTAGAACTTCTTGAGAAATTGTGATGAATTGATATAGATGAAAGAATGATGGCATAATGATGATTAAACCATATTAGGGTTCCTTAAGAAATGGACCATTAATTTGTGCCCATATATGAAGAAATAATGAGTTATAGATATAGTGTTTTGATATGATATGAGTGGTATATGATTTAAGGAAGTGAAAATTTCAAGAGATTGAGAATATGTATGAAGAGTAAATGTGATGAAAAGACATTGATTATGAGTTGTGAAAAGAAATTAGTAAGAAAGTGCTTGATGATCATTTTAGAAAGAAATTTATGCAAGAATGAGTTACTTGGGTTTAAGTAAGTGTGAATTTCGAGGACGAAATTCTTTTAAGAGGGGAGAAATGTTGGACCCAGAACCTTGAGTGACAATTTGACTATGATCAAGTGGATGAGTTGATTGAAATTGAGTTGAAGATCATGAAATAAAGAGAGAAAGTATGAAAATATGAAAATTGTGTAATAGTTGACTTTCCGGCCTTTGAGGGTTGACTTTGTTTGAGGCAAAATTTGATAAAATGATCTACATGAAACTTGTAGATTATGTTGAGAGCTTTTGTGGACATAAAGTTTGTAATTTTTCGATATCGGGAGGAAAGTTATGATCACCAAAGTTTATGTTTGATCGGGGTTGACTTTTATTATGATTGAATCTTTGACTGAGAAATTAACCTAGTTAGAGGTTCATTGAGCTTTGATGTTCTTCATGAAAATTGAAGGATTTGTTTTGATCTTTATTTCGATATAAAGTATGCAATTTTTCGATCTCGGAAAATTAAGTTATTATTTTTACAAGTTTGAATAGAGGATAGTATCTTTGACCGGAAAATGGACTCCCGTAGGAGTTGAATTGAGTTTTATGTTCTTCTTGGAAGATTTAGAGCTTCTCTTAAGCTTTCTATAGAGACTAAGTTTGTCAAAATCGGAGTTCGGGATTAAAAGTTATGAATTTTGGAAGTTTAGAGGAAAAAAAAAAGGAAAAGGTTTAGCGCCCTCGCTGGCGCGACGCCTGCCGGGCGAGGCGTTCTTCGCCTCCGAGGGCAAGGCTCGCCTCATGTTGTCTTGCCTCGCTAGGCGACGCCGCCTCTAGCGAAGCGGGGTCTCGCCCTCATGACGGCGTCTCGCTCATGAGCGGCGCCTCGCCCCTGACGGCGCCTCGCCTCATGAGGGCGCCTCGCCATCGAGAGTTAGGGCGTCCGACGATACGACGCCGCTTTTGTTTCTGAAATTTTTGATTTCTTTGTTTTAATCCGACCTTTGCTCACTATTTTGCCTATATCTTTTCCGTCCGACATCCGATTGAGTTGATTCTTTTTGCGTTGGATTCCTAAGATATTGAATTTCATTTTATAAGAAATTTGTGAACTTTTGAGATTAAATTAATGGTGATTAATTTAATCAAAGTGAGTCGAAATTTTCCGAGCATGATTCAGTGTTTTGTGAAATTCGGGATCTGTAGAGATCCGATTGAATCGATTCTTGAGGGAAATAAAGATAAGACAAGGGCTACAAATCATATGAAGACATGAAATGTCAATTTTGCCCTTAGGACTTTTAATTTTTGAATTTAAGTTCGGATTAGGGTGAAATTTTTGGATTGGGAACACCTGAGAGTAATTAGAGTATAACTTTTGATCTGGGAATCGAAATGAGACGATTCTTGTTTTGAATTAAACTAGAGACATAAGGATACAATTGTTATGAAGACTTTGAGTTTCAATTCTGGGATTAAGAATGTGAAATTTTGGACGGAAATAATCGTACATGGAAAATGTGTTAGAATATGGATATTTCCGCCTTTGTTTACACATAACTTTTGATGTAGTGCTCGGAATTGAGCGCGGTCAGTGGCGTTAGATTCGTATGATTGAGAGGAACATTTCTCGAGAAGGAAGTTTGGAATAATTCCTTCAAATCGATAGTGCGAATCAAACCGCAAGTAAGTGTAACTTAAAGTAATAATGGAGGGGCAAATGGTCTTTTGACCATTATTTAATGAAACACATGGAGAGATGTCGTTTTGGCATATTAAAAGCCACGAAAGTGGCTGGAAATTTCAGAGAAAAGGAGAAGAAAATAAGAAGAAGAAGAAGAGTGGAAATTTGGTTATGGTGGAAGATGAGAGAAATATTAGTTCCACTTTTTCTACTTATTTCTTAAGGATTTTGGGATGGTTCCAAGAGAGAAAAAGGTAGAGGAGCATAAGAGCTTCCTTTCAAGCCAAAAAAAAATCGAATTTGGAAGAGAAAGAGGTAAGAGAAATTTTTCTACTTTGAGATTTTGATTAATTTTCGGTTTAGAATTATGGCATATGAGATGGGTTTATGGATTGTGGAATTAATTTTGAAATATATGCTTTAGGCTGGGTTTAATTTTGGATGAAAATTGAGTAAGGTTTAGGCTTAATTTTATGATGAAGAATTTTGAGATATTTTGGTGTAGAATTATAGGAAATATGATGAAGTGATGATATATGAAATCAATTTTGAAGAAATTGTATTTTATGGTATTGAATTTGGATAAATTGGTTTAGGCCAATTTTAAGATTTGGGGATATTTTTGAAATTGAGGATTTAAATAGTTTGGAATTAATGTGAATTGAGGAATTGCGAGATTAATTTTGAAGAAATTATGTTTTATGAGATTGAATTGAGTGTCTTGGTTTAGCCAATTTTGAAAATTGGGGATTTTCAAAATTGAAGATTGAAATAGCTTGAATGTAAATGGAATTGGTGAATTCTAAGTTGATTGTGAAAATTAAGTATTTTCGATGTGAAATTTGGATGATTATGGTTTAGGTTTTGGTACTTTGGAGAGAGAAAGCAAGGATCAATTGGAGCTTGAAATCAAGTTTCCTAATAATTAGGTGGGTAGCATATTTATCTTTTGATTTATGAGTTAAATATTACTTTTCAAAATTTGAGAAAATGAAAGAAAAGATTTTCAGTTTTGTTTATTTCGAATGATTTTGGAAAATTATTACAAGCGTAAATTCATTTCGTTAAATGATTTGATAGAAATTCGAAAAATGCATTTGTTGTGTATGCATTGAATGATTTGATTTCGAAATTAGAATTGAATGATGAATTGATCAAATTGTATGCTTTATGTGAACGTGTGGAAAATTAAGAAATTGAAAAGTGCCTTCGCAATCCGACTTTCGTTTTCGATTATGTGTTATGTGGGTTTGGTAGGTCCTTGGTGAGTCATTGCCTCTATGTGTATAGCCTTCTCCAGCTGCTGCCATTAGTGGCATGGAGCTCGATTTCGGACTCCTTCACGGCTACAATGGACCGCATGCGGAAAGTGTAATACGTTCTCGTTCACGATCGCACATGACCGCTATGCGAGAATGTGCGATCGCTCTGTTGGACCGAACAGGACCATTACGATGTGTTATATGTTTTGATTTGTTTATGTGTTCTGCATTCATATTTATGAAAAATTCAAGAAGTATTCAAGGAGTTTTTGAAAAATGAGAAAAAAATGAGATTATTATGAAAAGTTTGAAAAATATGAAAAAAATGGGTTTGAGGAAATTGTTTGAAAAACTATAAAGTTTGAAAAAAAAATTCGCCCTTTTTGGCAAAAAGAGTATTAAAAATGATTTCGGCTTATTTATCAGTTTATAAATGTGTTATCCACGAGCTTTCGAGCTCATCCCCCTTTCATCCCCATCTCCAGGTTTCGAGCAGGAGATCGGATGAAAGAATGTGAAGACGTATGTCAAGACGTCAGTTTCGACATTTGAATACGTTGGTTTTTGAGAAATTTGGATCTTGTGTATGAATATGTTTATGACTTTAGAAAAGTTTGGAAAAATGTATTTGTGTATAAAGTTGAGTTTTGTGAATGACTGTAAAATCTGTTTATGAAATTATGAATAATTTGGGAATATATATGTATGACTGATTTGGGAATTTGATCGAGTTATGAGATTGGTATGTTGATTTGAGAATTATGGAAGTGTTAGGTTTAAATGTGCGTTTCTTTGGTGTTGGATTCGGACGGGGTGTCCGATGATTTTGAGTCTGTATTTGGGATTATAGAAGTGTTTTGAACCCTTGCGAGTTTGATTAGGATAAAGGCAAAAATTATCTTTGAAATTTCGATAAAATCTGGATAAAATGGAATTTGAGATTTGTATGGATGAATAAGAATTTGTATGATTGTTGAGTTTCGGGTTTAAGAATGAAATTTCCTATAGGAAATTATATGGATGTGATTGATGTAAGAAATGAGAATAAGAAAAGAAAAAAAATTATATCAGATTTTGGAACGTCTTGGAATCCCCAACGCGATTCTGTTTCCTGTTCTTCGCTTAGTCACAGATGTCGGAAAGTGTTTCAGTTTACATTGATTTGTTTGCTTACTTTGTTTTCTATCCGAATTCGATTTTGCATTCGATTCGATCCCGCTTTCGCTTATTCGTTCCGCTTTGTGATTCGTATTCGATTATTTCGCTTCGCTATATTCGATTGAATCTGCTCGCTTGTTTCGATTAGTTCTTGCTTCCGCAGCATTTGCTTCCGCTTCGCTTTACTTTCGATTTGTTCGCTCGCATTTTGTTTTTGATTCGACAATTTCCGCTTTCCTTCGTTTCCGTTTGCTTCGTTTTCCGTTCTGTTTGCGAGTCCCTGTCGTTTGGGCTTCGCTTTGCATTCTGTCTTCCGCATTTCGGTTTCTGTTAAGTTTATTCGGTTGGGATCCGGTTCCCGGATCGGGTCCCAACACCAGTAACAACCTCCGGTGCGGCTGCAGCCTCCTCTCAAGTCATAGAAAAAACTTGGGCCTGTGCTTGCCCTCTCGGTCTCCCTGGAAGATTGGGCTTCCTCAGCAGGAGGAAATAGTAGAGCTGAGAGAAGCAGGATTCAGATTCCTCCGTGTGAGCACTGTGGGCATCCGCATCGACGAGAGTGTTATAGGTTGTCAGGTGCCGATTTCAAGTGTGGGGAGAAGGGCCACAGAATTAGAGAACGTCCTCAGATGCTCAGAGGGGAAGGATCTCAGCCTCAGACTCAGAGGAGAGCGGAGACAGTGGGGACCAGATCAGTTTCTGGGGTAGGCAGTTCATACCATAAGTGTTGGAACCCCTCCCCGGTGAGTCGCGGGCCCGACGTCCTACATGACATCTGGGCGCGTACCTCACGAGGGAGGGATTCCTCACCACGAAAGAAACCTCGAATTGAACTTAATTTAATGTCATCCGAACAAAACTTGACAAATTCTCCTTAATTATCCTCTAGAAAAATTGATTTGCTTAGGGCCCATAACGAAATTCGATTCCTAAGCTAAAACGAAATTCCATATCTCTAGGGCAAATAGAAACGAACCTCACTCCAATTGGATCTCTATAGGTCACAAAATCGCCCAAAAATGGACTTATATCGAAACCCATCACAAAATTGATTCTCTTTCATAATGTCCGTATAATCCGACTAAAACCCGACACCCTCGTTTATCAAAAAGGGGGTTTTTTTGTGAAATCCATCGCTTCAAAAATCATGAAAATTGGAGGTCAAACGGAGGACAAACGAATAAAATAGGAAACGAGGTTTAATTGCTCCAAATTGAAAATTCAACTCTTAAAACTAATGAAAACTTCTCTAACTTTAAACTTTAATAACTTTTCACCCCGAAATCGAAATTTCGTAAATTTAGTGTCAATAAAAAAATAAAAGGAAGCTCTACAACTTCCTATAAGGATTTAAAAACTAATTTAGCCATTAAGAGGGTCACAAATTGCTTTAAAGTTGCTGCCACTAAAATTAAATTTCCCTACACAATGTCAAGAATTTGAACATTTATATCTCTTAGCACACAATTCTAAAAAATAACACATTATACCTCGTTGGAAAGATAAAAAGAAGATCTACAAGTTTTACGAAGGGAACAAAAATCGAAACAATCATTTAGAAGGGTAAAAACACAGCCAAAGGTTCAGCCTAAAAACTAGCCAATGAAACAGTAATTTACTTAAATAAACAGTAACTGTTGTCTTCTAAACCCCATAACTTTTTATTGCTACCTCCGATAATTACAAATCATACCTCATCGGAAAGAGGAAAAGATAATCTACATTTTCTATGAAGAAAACAAAAATCAAATCAGTCTCTAATTGGGTGAAAAATCCTTCTGAAGTTGCTGCAAAATTTCAATCCTTCATGAACAGTAGCTGAAACCTTTCCACTCTCATAACTTTTTGATCCTAAGTCCAATTGAGACAAATTTTATGTCGTTGGAAAGCTCTAATCATGCTCTACATTCTTCAAGAAGACCATCCAAACCAATTCAAGCTCTAAACCAGTCTAAAATCAAATGGAAGTTGCTGCCCAATTTTTGGAAAAATTAGACAGCACCTCCCATATTTTACACCTAACCCAAATCTTCAATCCAATGCTACAACCTACATAATAATTCAATATTCAAAGGCAACAACACACTCCTAAGCTTCTAAACATTCTCAAATCACAAAGCAATCTTACTTCTAAGCATTTCTTCAATTCCAATCCATCAAGTTACATGATTTCATTCTTTTCTTTTTATCACTATCAACCATACAACAATACATGTGTAAGAAACAAACACACGATACATTTTCAAATCAAAACTCTTACAAATATGTGGAATTAAATTTATAAAAAGCTTTAGAGGGCATTTTGGCCCGATTACATCAAAAGTAGCAAAAATTACATAAAAGCTCATAATGCGGCCTAAAGCCTGTTTTTTCAAAAGCACAACTTCAAACACAACTTCAAAAGCAAAATGCATCAGAGTTGCCTCAATCCCGATGCGGTGACTCGGTTTCTCGCTCAATACCTGTGAAGGAGAAATGGGGGTGAGCTCGACGGCTCCGTGGGTGATAACTTAATAAACAAACAATAAGCAAAAACCATCATTTACTCATTTTCAAACAACGTCACATTACTAAAATGTTTCTCATTTCTCAAAATAATTTTACAAAATTATCACATCAACAATTTACAATTCAACCTATCACATAAGCACGGAAAATGATTCGTGGATCCGAAGCAGAATCGAACTACACATTTCATGCTAAACGGTCATGTGTAGTCGTGATTTAATAGAGTCATAAGAGGAACTCCACGGCCACTTTAGGCAAAAGGGGAGAAGCCTATAATAGGCAGTGCACTGACTCGGAAGGGACCACCACAAATCCAAAGATAGCACATATTTCACACAATTTGAAAGTATTAGCCGAATCGCCTTTATGAATCCATTTTCACATAATTGGCCAAAATGGCAAATTTTTTTTTTTTTTCGAAATCATAAATTCTCTGAAACCAATATTCAATTATTTCAACATAAATTCACAATCAAAGAATTACATCTACAAATTAAACATATCACAGAAAGTACATTATTCACAAAAACAAAGTCATTGGAAAGCATCGATTATAAAAAGTTCAAGAAACTTATT
Source organism: Erythroxylum novogranatense (assembly GCA_029891385.1). Classification (NCBI taxonomy): domain Eukaryota; kingdom Viridiplantae; phylum Streptophyta; class Magnoliopsida; order Malpighiales; family Erythroxylaceae; genus Erythroxylum; species Erythroxylum novogranatense. The sequence goes on along the minus strand of JAIWQS010000034.1, from coordinate 738,199 downwards.
ACTCAATTATTAAAGAATCACCCACCTTAATTCTTTTAACTTTGAGATTGATCCAAAGGCCTTGTTTCTTCCTCCCAATGCCTCAATTCACCTTCATTAAACATAATTATCCTATAAGCAATAGGAATAGCAAAATTTAACTTTCTAAGGAATGGGAAAGCATGAATTAACTCCTACTTAACCTTACCCATACCTTCACTAATCCATTTAAACTAAAATCAACCTAAAAATCTCAAAGAAATCCGAAAATCCTTACCTTAGGACAAAACCCACGAATTTTGCTTTTGCTTTTCAGGAAAGCTTAAGCTCTTTCTATTCCCTTTTTCTTAAAAAAAAACTCCTAAAGTCACCTTTCTCAAGCTAGAAATCAACAAAACTCCAACTCTTTTCTCCTTCTTCTTCTCCTTCTTCTTCAACCGAAAGCTCCCTCTCTTATTTCTCTTCTAAATTTCGAAAGCCTCCTTTCTTTGTAGTTTCAGTAGCTTTCTTATTAAAAGCCTTAGGAATTAGTTCTAACTTATTAAAACCTAAAGCTAAACTACGTAGTTTCATTCCTTCCTTCTTACAACTTAAAACTTCAAGGCTTCCAATTGTTAATTCACGACACTCACCTTTAAAAATCCTTCCCTCTTCATTAATTCATATCATATAAAATGGGCTAAAAGCCCATCTCATAAACCTTAAGCCCAAACACCTAAACAAACTTCCTAAATGAATCTTACACCAACTTGTGCCTTAAAGAATTTAATCAATCTAAACCTCAAAAATCATGAAAACCTGCTTAAAGCGAATCGGGACCCAACAAGTTATTACACATACTTTACTCCCTCAAAATTCCTCAAATCCTCCATTTGGGCTTTTCTAATTCCTTTTTGCAAAACTGATGTTACTTTTGCAAAATTAATAAGATTTCTTTTTTTTTGCTCCATTTTAATCCGTCACTATACACTCTTTATTTCACTAGATTGAGTAACCTAATATCCACATATGTGGTACTCTGCTATGCAATGTTCTATTCGATACTGTTGATTGGAACATTTGCTTTATTAGGACAGGTTCCTCAGCACAATCCTTTCAATCTTTCCAATTCCAGTCTTCCTAGTCATATATATATATATCTTATATGTTTCTGTCCACATCATGATTCTACGCTTACAAACCAACTACTATTGCAGAAATTTTCAAATCATGAATCTAAATTTATCTCATGAAGCTATATTTATCTCTCGGTACACAAAAGCACCTTATACATTACAACCAATTTCCTCTTAATCTCGATTTGGGAACCTCTATTGTATATACTACAAAATCTCCAAATCCGAATGGCATACTTAACACTATAATTATTTTGTTTTCAGTTATCACTGACGTGGCTTACATCTTTTTCCTGCAAACATTTAAAATTCCATCTTCATTTGTCAATATGAGCATAGTTACTCATTGATATCATGTTGCTTAGATCGTATTAAACCTTCAATATCATAATCCTATCAGGGTATGGTTAACTCCAATACCTCAAACTCATTGTACTTTTATTTTGTTCTTGAAACTCCCTTGAGTATCTAATTTTCTCAGTGCAGTGGTATAATCACATGCTATCCTCAATTTTTCATTGAACCTCCTTTTCTCGACAGATTTTAGCAGTTCTTTAAATTTCCCGATGTTTCCATATTGACTTATGCTCATGACAATTCATTTTCCTATGGCTCCACACATTTCAACCTATCTACAAACATAACTTCTTGTGTTGGAAACCCCATCACCAGAGATAATTTGTGGTTTCCAAACATATTTCCATAGCCTATGAACTGGACCAAATTTCACGTCACATTAACAAGAATGTCTCCTCGAATTGTTAAAATTGTAACACCCCACTCCCGTAAGACCCGAACCCGATATCGTTGGTGATATCCGAGTCCGTGCCCCGCGAGAGTGGCGTACTACATCAGTCGATTTAAAACTCAGTATACATTTTTTTCTTCTTCTTCTTTTTGGAGCCATTAATTCCACGTTAACACGACAAACACAAGAAGTAAATAAAACCCGTGTTCAATATAAATCGGTTTCATTATTATTACCATCCAAGAATAATTTACAATCACCAATGCGATAAAACATCAAAACCACAATGGGCTCAAAGAAAATACAAAGCCTTGTTATCAAGATTACGGAACACAATTTACTAAGACACAATGCGACGCCCGAACCGATCCCGATCTCTAACCTTTACTCGTCTCACAGAGACATACTCCCGTGTCAACGGGTATTCTTCAGACTGAAAATAGATGCAAATTTTGGGTGAGTTTTGCGAACTCGGTGAGAAACCATCATCGATGGTTCACAAAATCATACGACACGCCCATGGCGTATAACACGATCCAAGAATAATCAATTACCAGATGGCGATTAATAACAATGTTCAAGAATAAAACCATTCACGAGAACACATACCATCACGAGAGCGGTACTTATCACGTAGCAGTTACTTATGCGAATGCAATGCATATGTGACTCTTTCCGCTTATTGATGTTGTGCCCAAGTGCTCGGCGGTGTTCGATGGGGACGCGTGAGGATTTCTCCCCTCGGGCTCGAGGCGGTCGCCAAGATATGAGCTTGAAGCTCTTATCGGTAAAATAGCAACTGGGGCACGTCCATTATCGATCATGCAATTATGCATGCGGTGCGATATTCGATGAATGTACGGTGTTTGGCTATAAAGCCCAAAGTAGCGATAAGTCAATGATATGGCTATAAAGCCCAGTATAGCAGTGTTTCATTATGATGGCTATAAAGCCCATCTATCAATATCAGTATCATTCAGTACAGTAAAATCATACAATACAATCCCATACATGCCAGTAGTCATGCAGTGATCATTCAATTCACTTTTGCACGTAATTCACGTTGAGCATGTAAACAACCAAAAATTTGAGAAACTAACTAGGTTACTCACCTATTACTTCCGAGCTAATGCTGGGAAGTCTCTGTGATGTCGATCAATCGACGCTCCAATTGGCCTCTATATGAATCAGAAAAAGCACGAGTCACTAAATATGAAATTTGTGCTCATGATGATGATATATGCATGTTCATGAATTCCCGGCCCTAATCCCCTTTTTTTTCCATTATAAAAATTCATCAAAAATTCAGAAACCTATTGGCGCTGACGGTGTGCAATTCGGACCTCTATAGGTCCCCAATTAAATAAAACAGTGATTAAAAGTTCCGTCACCCGGGGCCACGTCAATTTCCCGTCTAAAAATTCTCAATTTCTTATAAAATGAAATTCAATATTCAATGAATCCGATGCCTCTAGAATCAGGTCAATCGGACGTCGGACGGAAAAGTTATTCACAAAAGAAATCAAAATTCAACAAGTAATATATATAAATATTGCCCTTATTTTTCCTTTATTTTCGATTTCAAACCAAACTTCCAACACCCATAACTCTTTCTACACATTTCTGAAAATGCAAACTATACCTTGTTGGAGAGCTTATGAAAACTCTACAATTCTCAAGAGGACCATAAAATCAATTCCAACCCTAAGGGTGTCAAATATCCCATCAAACCTTCTGCCTACTCAATTCCCATTAACACAGGCAAGACCTTGACACTTTCATAACTCACTGATTCTTCAGAAATAAATTACCACAAAATATGGTCAATAAGTTCACATTGTCCTCAACAATTTTCATGAACAATCCAAAATCATATTCTATTTCTAAGCAAGTCCATTAATTCATTTAATGTTACTGTCCTGCAATCCTTCAATTTGGGCAAGAACCTTACAACAAGCATATCTCCCTATACACAAGTCAGTAAAATCAGAACTTTATATCCCTGTAAAGATAACATCTCAAACTTCAATTTTCATGAAGCACTCATCATCCAACTCGATCTCTAACAATTTCAAAACTGTTATAGAAGCTACTGTTATGATCAGCCATTCATAACCTAATGTAGGGTTCATTTTTGCAAAATCATAACTCCCAATTCTGACTTCTAAAAATTGCACACCATATATCAATTTCAAGGTAATCTTTCCTCTACAACTTTTCAGAAGCTCACTCACACCAATTCAGTCCACATAAAATGTTAAAATTGCCTCCCATCAGTAAACTCACAAAATCACACTTAAGCTAGGTTTCATCCAAAATGCTCAAAACCAGTCATTAGTAATCAATTCATATCTCCCAATATACAATTCTAAAAATAACAAGATCAGAATAAATGGAAATATAATTCAATATGCTACAACTTCCATGAAGACCATTTTCCCTAATTCCATCACAATTAATTCTGAAAAATCAACAAAACTCAGATGTCATGGTTGCGGTTACTGTTTACAGCCAATGGAACAGTAACTTTCCATACAGAAATTGACCCTTCTATCATTGGAATTCAACAACACCTATTTCACACTAAATTCAAGCCAACATCCCAAAGTTTCATTGGGCACAAACTTTGCCTCATTTGAACATCTACACAATTAGTTATGAACAAAACATGACAGTAGGTTCAAAACTCAATTTCCAGCTTAAATCAACAATCTAACTTCTATCACTTCTAACATCAATAACATATCACTAAGCATCCATTCCTACCTCTAATTCAACCCCAAACTCATCACAACATACACTTCTACAATGACACAAAAATTGGCAGCATACATATACACAATTCCCATGCTTTGTTTCCATGTATTAAGCATCATAAACATCATTAAAACAAAGAACTTAAAAGAACCTTACCTATCAAGCTTCCAATCTTTATTTCCTTCTTAACTTCTTTACTTTCTACCTTCACTAATCACTTCTTCCACCACCATACATATGTAGTTCATCATCATGGGAAGACTATAGCTTGGTAAGTGTTTGGAGGAAGATGAAAACAAGAAGAAGAAAATCGATGGTTAAAGATGGAGAGGAAAATGGATAGGTTTGCTCTTTCGGATGAGAGAAGATGTATAAGTATAATAAAGCTTTCAAGTGGTCCCTTTATTGAAAAACACTAGAAGAGTCGTGGATGATGATAGGAAGAAGACAAAATGCATTAAGAAAAGGACACTTGGCTTTTAAGACATGGAAAAGACAAAACTAACTAATTAACCTACTTTAATTACAAACTTTCATTAATCCTACTTAAACACTAATCATGACTCTAATCATGACACTAAAATAATTCCCTAACATCAATTATCCACTAATCTCATGCCATTAGGCAATCCTGTTAAATACAAAATAGTTCACTCGATCGATCGGTTGGAATTTTCCAATCAGGAAAGAATCCGAAAAATTTCAGAAAAATTCCCATAAATCCTTAAAAATAGAAAACGATTTATGGCGCAATCAGAATAATTTTTCAAACCCGATAACCCCGTTAATCACAATGAAATTACATTAGGCACAAAAACCGGGAATGTCATGTATGCATGTGCGGTAAGTTTCTGTGCACGATTGTGACTATGTAGCAATCCTATTATGCATGAGCAATCCTGTGAAATCCCGATCTAACGCATACTATGCCAATTTACTATTTTACCCCTTCCAGTAGGGGGTGGGATGTTACAATTCCCCCCTCCTTATAACAATTTCGTCCTCGAAATTCTCGATCAACGATTCGATATATAAGAATCATATGTTCCTACATGTCCCATATACTTTTCATTCCATAATTTATTTTCCGAAGGTCACAGTGACACGATCGGTCGCTTGTTCACCACTTATTTGGCTAACTCTATCCTCATCAAAGTAGATTTGATTCAACAATGCTTTCGGTTATGCGATCTCACTGTCTTCACTATCTCTCTTGCCATTTTCATAGTAGTTCCGATGTTATGACTTAGTTCCTTATTTCCGAACCTGATCACTCATCACGTGTTATCCATCCAGTCTAGGTTACTAATATTACCTTATTCTCACTACCATCCAATATCTTTTCTCCAAGAATATATGAGACTAATTCAGTATTCCATTGAGTACATCTTTTCATGGTGATACTTACTCTAACCTCCTTTATCTCGTCAGGGACGATTCACATTCCTTTGGTACCAATACAATGACATTTAGCTTCATTCCACTATAACCAGTGACACTTTACCTAATACAGTCATTCTCTATATCCCATTGACTCTCTGTTCAAATGCAATTCCCCTTAGACAATTCACTATTCTATAGTGTTCACGCACTCTATTTGGATATGCATTTTTACTCTGTTTCATTTGTCCGATCTTGATCCACTTTAGCTAACCCATGCAGTTTTCCTAAGCCACTTTCTTTTGTTTCACTCATCACGCCTCAATTCATCAGTGGTTTGACTCCATTAGGCAATCGTGATAAAGGTAACAAAGATATTCCTCCAAAGGAATCAAAACTCTATAACACGACCATAATCAAACCTTTTTCCTATTGGACATTCAACCTATAAACACTTGAGACAATAATCACTTCATTCTATACCTACAATTACTCAATTTCACTATTCAAATATGCTTACTAGAATGTCTAACTTTGACTGTTCACTTTCTTGTTCTAATACCTTTTATCTGCACGCATACTTCTTCTTCGACTTTTTTTTCACTATTGTTTTTCCTCACTTTACTTTCTGCACTCTTAACCATTCTTATCACTAGATTTACAACTTCAATTTTCCAGAAACACTTCACAATTACCCATAATCTGCTTGACACTCATTGTCATTGAAAATCCCAATATCTCAGAATTGATTTGTTCATTACAACATTATCTGCTCACTAGTTGAGTTTAGTAGGCGTAATTGTTCGCTCATTTAAACATTGTCGATTTATACTGCCTCTTTCCTCAAATTAACCCAAGTACCCTTATAGGAATCTACAGGTCTCCAAGGCTTTCAATGTGAGCATGACACCAATACCATTTATCAAAGTCGGTTCAACACGACCGCCCACTCTTCCAAAGGTATGTTTATCATCGATGTCGATTTCCTCAATTAGTCCTATCGCTCTTTTTACTTTTCACCGTCACATTCTGTCCCTAATCACAGCTACTACCATTTGCTTACCTCGCATAAATCCTATTAGGGTCTTATTGACTTTACCATACATCTTTACCCTTTTCATTGAGTCCACAATTAGTGTATCCGCAATTTCTTTATGAAGGTGTCACTACATCACCTCATTGTCGCTTCCTTTCAACCTCTTGTCTTCATTCATTTACTCTTTTCATTTCTCTTCTCAACTGTTTTCATATCATTCATATCAACATATGTTAATACCTTGGCATCCATATTTAAACCTCCAAAATTTCCATTTTATTTTAGTATCTCACTTTTCAGTTTGGGAATCTTTTACTCTTCGCTTCAAATCTGGATTCCTCAACATTTTGCATCATAAATGGAGATCGATTCACTTCACATTGCAATAGGATTACCTCCAATTAAAATTTCACTTATATTGGATACTTTACATTTCACATACATAGGATCGATAACCTCAACAATATGAGCTATGTCCCAATTTCACCTTTAATTTTGTCCGTATTTCTATCCATTTGACCGTTCGTCTTGATACCATCTTTATACGGTTCACGAAAGTCTCATCAATCAATTATTATCCCTAATTGCTTTTCAATCCTTCTTCACTATAATGCATATCTCAATTAGAACAATTTTATGCCATAATTTAAATATCGTAACATTCCTTTCACGAAGGTTCCTTATGATACCACTTAAATACTTTCTTTCACCCTTATTCTCTAATCTATACCAGAGTCACTTTTTAGTTCCTCTCATACAGGTACACTCAGTCCACTTTTGTCTTACTTTAACCCATTAAGAACTTCACACTTATAATCACTCTAAACATTCACCGCTCACTTCCTCTATGATTTCCATATATCAGTCACATACATTTCATTAGTCACAATCAACATTACTGTCCAATAGATATTCCCAACAAGAATCGACTTAAATCGATAACTCTTTTCATATACCACTATTGTGGTTTCATTTTTTTAAGATCTTTATTTCATTCTCACCATATCATTAAACTGTATGACTCATTCCCTTATCCGTTACGTGCAACTTGACCTTGTAAGGTCATATCAATTTGGCTTATCAGCTTATGATCATTATTATTATATTTTTTCATTCAGTTTTCTGCTACTTATCTTCTATTTTCCTCAAATAGTCTATGATCGGGTGTTCACAGTCCCCAATACCGGACAAAATCGTTGATACCACTCCATTTTATCTCTATCTATATGCCTATCCATTTACCATTTTTGTGTCCATATCCACCTAATTTTGCATTTCCCGATACACCATCAGTAGAAATCATCTGTCTGTTTTTTTCCTTTATGATTTTATCATACGAATTTCTAAACTCGTAACACAATAATCACATAACCATTTCAATCTCAAGCTTATGCGGTCCAGATCATAACCATGTCACAAATTCTTCAGTTTATCTGTACACTTTTATCTCATTCTAATAAGCACTGGGCATCTTACTTTTTCGGTTCTTTCAGTTCTCAATAAACCGTTACAACACTCTATTGAACTTCTTTCCATTTCGCTTTTATCTTCTGCTTATAATATCTACTGATCTCTAACTCGAATACAGTGAATCAAAAATATGCCCGATTGGACCATCTACATTTTACTCAATTCCAATATTTCCCCTTTCATGACATACACAGTCAGAACGGTAATTACCTAACCATTCCGGGCTTTTTAATTCACTTAGATCTACTATAACCAATATGTTTCCCATATCTCTAATGGACCTCTCCAAGTTCTCAACATCTTCATTTTTCTGTCACCATAATATTGTCAATTTAATTCGGAAATTCTTAATTAGTCTAGGCCAACACAGTCATTCTGCTATCACATATGAGGGTTTCTAACCCAGTACAATATCATCCTTCTTATCCATTTTTCCTTTATCCTTTCCTAATTGATTATCCCCTTTTAGGGATTTACACTCTAATCCCGTCTCACTCTTCTCTCACTTAGTCATTTGACACGTATGCACCCGTATGATTTATCCTCGTGCGACTCAGACTAGGATCGATTACCACGATGCCAACGACGCGACTCAAATGTATGCAACCTATGTTCCAAACTGTGCCCAGATACATTACGTACTACTGGGCTCTGATACCACCTAAATGTAACACCCCACTCCCGTAAGACCCGAACCCGATATCGTTGGTGATATCCGAGTCCGTGCCCCGCGAGAGTGGCGTACTACATCAGTCGATTTAAAACTCAGTATACATTTTTTTCTTCTTCTTCTTTTTGGAGCCATTAATTCCACGTTAACACGACAAACACAGTAAGTAAATAAAACCCGTGTTCAATATAAATCAGTTTCAGTTATTACAGTCATCCAGTAATAATTTACAATCACCAATGCGAGAAACATCAAAACCACAATGGGCTCAATAAAAATACAAAGCCTTGTTATACAGTGATTACGGAACACAATTTACTAAGACACAATGCAGACGCGAACTGATCCCGATCTCTAACCTTTACTCGTCTCTACAGAGACATACTCCGTGTCAACCGGGTATTCTTCAGACTGAAAAATAGATGCAAATTTTGGGTGAGTTTTGCGAACTCAAAGTGAAAACCATCATCGATGTTTCACTCAAATCATGCATTACGCCCATGGCGCATAACACGATCCAGAATAATCAATTACCATGGCGCGCTAATAACAATGTCCAGAATGTAAAACCATTCACAGAATAACACATACCATCACGAGAGCGACTTATCACGTAATCGCTTACTTGTGCGAATGCAATGCATATGTGACTCTTTCCAGCTTATTCAAGATTGCCCAAGTGCTCAGCGGTGTTGATGGGGACGCGTCGAGGATTTTCTCCCTCGGGCTCGAGGCCCCGGCCAAGATAAAGATGAGAGCTTGAAGCTCTTATCAGTAAAAATAGCAACTTGGGGCACGTCCATTATCTGATCATGCAATTATGCATGCGGCAAGATTCAAAATGTACGGTGTTTGGCTATAAAGCCCAAAGGCGAAGAAGTCAATGATATGGCTATAAAGCCCGAGATAGCAATGTTCAAATGATGGCTATAAAGCCCAGTCTATCAGTATCAGTATCATTCAGTATAGTAAAATCATACAATACAATCCCATACATGCCAGTAGTCATGCAGTGATCATTCAATTCACTTTTGCACGTAATTCACGTTGAGCATGTAAACAACCAGAAATTTGAGAAACCAACTAGGTTACTCACCTATTACTTCCGAGCTAATGCCGGGAAGTCTCTGTGACGTCGGTCAATCGACGCTCCAATTGGCCTCTATATGAATCAGAAAAAGCACGAGTCACTAAATATGAAATTTGTGCTCATGATGATGATATATGCATGTTCATGAATTCCCGGCCCTAATCCCCCTTTTTTTCCATTATAAAAATTCATCAAAAATTCAGAAACCTATTGGCGCTGACGGTGCGCAATTCGGACCTCTATAGGTCCCCAATTAAATAAAACAGTGATTAAAAGTTCCGTCACCCGGGGCCACGTCAATTTCCCGCCTAAAATTCCCAATTTCTTATAAATGAAATTCAATATTCAATGAATCCGATGCCTCTAGAATCAGGTCAATCGGACGTCGGACGGAAAAGTTATTCACAAAAGAAATCAAAATTCAACAAGTAATATATATAAATATTGCCCTTATTTTTCCCTTTATTTTCTGATTTCCAACCAAACTTCCAACACCCATAACTCTTTCTATACATTTCTGAAAAATGCAAACTATACCTTGTTGGAGAGCTTATGAAAAGCTCTACAATTCTCAAGAGGACCATAAAAATCAATTACAACCCTAAGGGTGTCAAATATCCCATCAAACCTTCTGCCTACTCAATTCCCATTAACACAGGGCAGTACCTTGACACTTTCATAACTCACTGATTCTTCAGAAATAAATTACCACAAAATATGGTCAATAAGTTCACATTGTCCTCAACAACTTTCATGAACAATCCAAAATCATATTCTATTTCTAAGCAAGTCCATTAATTCATTTAATGTTACTGTCCCTGCAATCCTTCAATTTGGGCAGTAACCTTACAACAAGCATATCTCCCTATACACAAGTCAGTAAAATCAGAACTTTATATCCCTGTAAAGATAACATCTCAAACTTCAATTTTCATGAAGCACGCATCATCCAACTCGATCTCTAACAATTTCAAAACTGTTATAGAAGCTACTGTTATGATCAGCCATTCATAACCTAATGTAGGGTTCATTTTTGCAAAATCATAACTCCCAATTATGACTTCTAAAAATTGCACACCATATATCAATTTCAAGGTAATCTCTTCCTCTACAACTTTTCAGAAGCTCACTCACACCAATTCAGTCCACATAAAATGTTAAAATTGCCTCCCATCAGTAAACTCACAAAATCACACTTAAGCTAGGTTTCATCCAAAATGCTCAAAACCAGTCATTAGTAATAAATTCATATCTCCCAATATACAATTCTAAAAATAACAAGATCAGAATAAATGGAAAGATAATTCAATATGCTACAACTTCCATGAAGACCATTTTCCCTAATTCCGTCACAATTAATTCTGAAAAATCAACAAAACTCACATGTCATGGTTGCGGTTACTGTTTACAGCCAATGCAATAGTAACTTTCCATACAGAAATTGACCCTTCTATCATTGGAATTCAACAACACCTATTTCACACTAAATTCAAGCCAACATCCCAAAGTTTCATTGGGCACAAACCTTGCCTCATTTGAACATCTATACAATTAGTTATGAACAAAACATGACAGTAGGTTCAAAACTCAATTTCCAGCTTAAATCAACAATCTAACTTCTATCACTTCTAACATCAATAACATATCACTAAGCATCCATTCCTACCTCTAATTCAACCCCAAACTCATCAAAACATACACTTCTACAATGACACAAAAATTGGCAGCACACATATACACAATTCCATACTTTGTTTCCATGTATTAAGCATCATAAACATCATTAAAACAAAGAACTTAAAGAACCTTACCTATCAAGCTTCCAATCTTTATTTCCTTCTTAACTTCTTTACTTTCTACCTTCACTAATCACTTCTTCCACCACCATACATATGTAGTTCATCATCATGGGAAGACTATAGCTTGGTAAGTGTTTGGAGGAAGATGAAAACAAGAAGAAGAAAATCGATGGTTAAAGATGGAGAGGAAAATGGATAGGTTTGCTCTTTCGGATGAGAGAAGATGTATAAGTATAATAAAGCTTTCAAGTGGTCCCTTTATTGAAAAACACTAGAAGAGTCGTGGATGATGATAGGAAGAAGACAAAATGCATTAAGAAAAGGGACACTTGGCTTTTTAAGACATGGAAAAGACAAAACTAACTAATTAACCTACTTTAATTACAAACTTTCATTAATCCTACTTAAACACTAATCATGACTCTAATCATGACACTAAAATAATTCCCTAACATCAATTATCCACTAATCTCATGCCATTAGGCAATCCTGCTCATACAAAACAATTCACTCGATCGATCGGTTGGAATTTTCCTATCCGGGAAAGAACCTAAAAATTTCAGAAAATTCCATAAATCCTAAAATAGAAAAGCGATTTATGGCGCAATCAGAATAATTTTTCAAACCCGATAACCCCGTTAATCACAATGAAATTACATTAGGCACAAAAACCGGGAATGTCATGTATGCATGTGCGGTAAGTTTCTGTGCACGATTGTGACTATGTAGAAATCCTATTATGCATGAGCAATCCTGTGAAATCCCGATCTAACGCATACTATGCCAATTTACTATTTTACCCCTTCCAGTAGGGGGTGGGATGTTACAGAAATTCTCTTAAACAGTTGGATACTTTTTATCACCAAAACTCTCATACTTGAGTCTTAGTTATGGAAATTGTAACATCCCGTTACTGTCGGTAAGGGTATTATGGTATCTTGGGATGGATCGATAGTCACATCAGATTTACCGATCGAGCATGCTCTCGGCCTCTAATTATAGAGGAACAGTCTCTGATATGCATAGTCATTTATTCATAGTACATGCATTTATGATTTTCCGATATTTCATTGTGAATTGGAATTGACTGAATTGACTGGTATGTGAATTGATCGACTTGTGAACTGACTGGAACTGACTGGAAATATGATTGAGTGAGAAATTAGGAGTTACTGGGTTCAAATGACTGATTTAGAACTGTTTGCGAGTGATTGGAAATTTATAGAGGCTTATAGAAAATTTTCGGGAAATTTGGGAGAAAATGCCCTGACAAAATTTTGGAGTGATGATCGATTGACCGTATATTCTCGAAAGAATCATCGAATGGTAATGGAAAAAAAACTAGAAGTTTACTGATAGGAAATAAATATGTTGAGCCATGGAAAATTTGAGACTGAAAATTGGACTGATTCTGAGACTTAAGCCTATAAATAGTAGGGTTGGAAATTGGGGAAAAAAATAACCTAAGGCATTATCGTTTCTTCTTCTTCTCTCCTTCGACGGTGATCTTCGATTCCTCCATAGGTGAGGATTCTTTGATCTTTCTCTATGGTTTTCATCTCATTGTGCTAAGCTAAGCGATTTATAATTTTTATTGTGATTGATGAAGGATTGAGAGGTTTGAGAGTGTTAATCGGTGATTGGGAAGATTTTAGGTTTACTGGAAGTTGTGGATCGATTCATCGATTGGTAAGTTTTTTTTGGCTTTAATGTTGTTATTCTCGGTTATTTGAGCGATTATGGCATTATGGGGTTAGATTGAGTGGTTAGGGTGTTTGATGGAGGTTATTAATAGCTCTAATGGCGGAAAATCGTTCGGAGAAGACGATTCTGGTCTTCGCGTCGCGATTTGAGCATAAAAGTGGTAGGGCTTCGTCATGACGAATAAATTGAATTTAAATAAATGTGTTAGTTGGGCGAGCTTGTGTAGACGACGACGCGACAGTAGAAAATTGGTGCGTCATGCGGCGAGCCTTTGGTGTCTTGCCAGTGAGTGAGTAGTGGAGTGTTAGCGCGGCGAAACGATTTATACGTCATGAATCGATCATTTATGACGTCATGGCGAAGGATGTAGGTCGCGACGAGGATGGATTTTCTGATTGGATGATTGCTGGGTTATTGGGCATATCTTTTGTTGTGGACCTCCAATTGAGGTAATTCCATTCGTTATGAAATAGGAAAAAGGTCTACAATCGTGAATAATTATGGAATTAGATTTGATTTAATTGGTACTGAATTATAGAGATTGAGGTCAATTGTGATTCATAGTGTGACCTAAATGTCACAAATTGAGACTATTGGAGTTTTAATTGGAGATTACAATAGAGGTTTTGACCCAATGGATAGGAAATTGTTATAGGAAGTATGAATATAGGAAATTGGACTGGATCATAGGACTGGATCAATTATTGTCAAGCAATTGAGTAAGAAAGTGGAATTGGGCTTAAGGTATCGAAATTGGGATTTAGCATCGGAAAATCGTGAACACGCATTGTACATCATTCAGACCGAGACATATGCATTCTTTGTCTTCGTTTTATTGGGCAATTAGTAATGGGTTGTACTTTCTTCGTTATAGTGGCGCCGTTGGATCATCGTTCCACGGACATTACTAGGACTTCCAGGCAATAGCTCGGAAGTTACAGGTGAGTAACCTAGTTGGTTTCTCAAATTCTTGATTGTCTAAATGCTCACTGTATGAATTACTGAAATGATTGTGATTGAATTGTATGCTTTTACTTTGTCTTGAACGGGACTGCTACATGACACTGTAAATTGCATGATTATTGAAATATACATGATCGAATCCGTATGTTCTCACCGTATTGAACTGGACTCTTGTATGACCCTTTGAAATGTATGAGTGAAGCTGTATTATTATTGAATTATATGTGACCGATTCGCATCACGATTCTTGTATTGGATTGAATTCTTGAGTGACACTTTGGAAGCGATATCTTTGGGCTTTGTAGCCATACATTTGTGAATTCTCAATCCTTGAATCTTGAATTCTTCAACATCGCCTTTGCATGCATAAATGCAAGATCGGATAATGGACGTGTCCCAGTTGCTATTATCATCGAAAAGAGCCTCGAGCTCGAACATCAGTCTTGACCGGGCTTAGCAGGGAGAAATCTCGACGCGTCCCCATCATCAACACCGATCGAGCACTTAGGCACAACATCAATAAGCTGGAAAAGAGTCTCATATGCATTGCATACTATATTGAATGTCCGAAATGATGTATGATTCTTGTGAATGATTGTGATCGTTCATCGCAAATTATTGTGAATGAATGATTGAATTGTGGGTAATGATCGATTGCGTGTTGACATGATTTATCAGAATCGCTGCATAATAATGCGAACCGTGATGTGACAATGTAAATTGTTATGTATGATTACCATAGGCTGTTAATAGACTCATCGTGAATCGTGAGGCCATACCGTAATCTACGGTATAGTATGCTAATTGGTTATCACCGTGAATTGTATATATCTTATGCTCGCTTTATCATCAAACTGTTATATAGTCTTTGTATAATGTTATACGATCTTGTTAATTGACTACTCTTGTCTTTGTGCTATACGCGATACGCGTAATGCATGATTTGAGTGAACCATCGATGATGGTTTCTCATTGAGTTCGCAAACTCACCTAACATTGCAACTATTTTCGTGGATTGAAGAGTACCGTCGACGAGCGGGAGTATGTCTTTGCATTGAGTCGGAGACTGGGTCGGGATCGGTTAGCGTCTGCATAAGTGTCTTTCCGAGTTGTGTGTGTAAATGAATAATTCGCGTTTTCTCTTAAATTGAACTGCTATTTTATAGGGCCCAAAGTGATAATTGTATAAGCGAAATGTGATTCTTGAAAATGTGTTTTGAGTGAATGTATTCGTTTTAAAGGGACCCAATGTTTATTGAATTGTGCATTTCTGATTTATTCTAAAGCGTTAAATAAATTGTGTATTGAGTTTTGTACTGAAATTGACTGCTGTAGCCTACCATTGTCGTGTGGCGTGGACTCGGATATCACCCACGATATCGGACTCGGATATCACCATCAATACTGAAAATCACTAATTTTTGAAACCATAAAATTTTTTCATTTCATATCATCAAAAGCAGTAATTTACATAACTGTCATTTTTTCACTATTTGTACGTTACTCCAAAAGAAATCTACTACAAAAAGCCTAACTAGGTCATGCCTCAAAAATGCCAGCTGACCGACCTGTGAGCCATGACTTCTCTTGCCAACACGATCTACACGACAGGAAAAGTCTCTCTAGAGCTAGGAGTCTACTCTCTCTATCCTAAAAAATAATTTGTAATTTTGGGTGAGTTTGCGAACTCAGTGAGGAACCATCATCGATGGTTCACCCAATTCATGCATTACTCAAACAGATCACAATTATAACATAAATAGCCCATTTAGAAGTACCACATGATTATTCACATGCACACAAGGCAATTTGCCTTGAACTTAATCAAAGACATTTAATCAAATGCATATGTAATGCGCATGTGACACCTTTCCAATTTATTACGTTGTTGTGACCGAGCGCCTAATCTGTCCCAATAAGGGCGCATTAATCGATTAGCCTGAGGCTCTGAATCACTGTGGGCTCGAGGCCCAATTACGTTGAGCTTTAAGCTCTCGGTGGTTGCTCTGATCACAATTGTCAATTACTGATCATGCCTTTATGCATGGAATGCATATGTCGAAATAAAGAAAAGCCAACATCATAATCAATCCCAAATTAACACATTCACACATGTAGATCACAATTAATCACATTAAAATCACATATAGCACTTCTATGTCATACTCTCCCAGTACATCGAACCTCCTATCCGAAATCCAGTCATAAACAAACGCACAAGCCCACCATTCTTCTCCACAGTGTTATAATTGCAAAATAATAATCAAATAATAATTGAGAAACCATCTAGGTTACTCACCAAATAGCTTCCGAGCTAATGCCAGGAAGTCTCAGCAACGTCCGTGGGATGACGTTCCAACTGTGCCTCTATAACAATCACAATAATCACACATTACCAAATGCACAATCAGAAAGATTCAATAATGCACATGTAGAAATTTAGATGTGTATAATGCATGTTTGTGAGATTCCCGGCACTATTGCACAAATTCCCATCACAAAAATTTCCTCTAAACATTAGAAACTCATTGACACAAAAATCACTCAATTCAGACCTCTATAGGTCCAATTATAAATAAAAGATGGATCAGAAAAATCATGATCCAGACCCCTCACTTCGACCTAACCAATCCCCGACAATTTTAGCTCTAAAAATTCTCAATTTCACAAATAAATGAAATTAAATATTATACGAATCTGATGCCTCGAGAACCAGGTCAATCGAATGTCGGGTACAAAAGTTATGCACAAAAGAATTAGCATTTAGAAATCAAACTACATAATAATCAAATAAATAAACAAATAAATAAAAATATCAGATGTCTCATCGAGAGGTTCAGAAATCCATTTCATTTTTTTTAAACCTAATTTTTTAATTCACTAACAACCTTTCTTTCTTCATTCATAAACCACCTCTTCTTTCACATAACCTATCTTTTCACACAAATGTACAAACATCACAAATTCGGTCTCGTTGGAAAGATCTTGAAAAGTCCTACAAGTTTCATGAGAACTTGAAATTCAATAACATCTCTAAGGGTGTCAAAAATGCACTCAAAGACACTGCCAATATCACACATTTAACACAACAGTACAACTTCTTTCTAAAATCAGAACTTTTCATCCCCCTTGCCAAAAATTACAAATTTTATATCAATCAAAAGAGCAAAACAAATGCTACAACTTTCATGAACAACTTGAAAGCCAATTACATCTCTAACCAAATCAAATTCTCAAACAAAGTTTCAGCCTACCCAAATTATTCTCAACAGAAACTCGATCTATCAAAATTCATAACTTCACATACCCTTGGCAAAAAATTTCATACCATATAGTTTTAAAAGGCTCATATAATATACTTCAATTCTCAAGAAGGACCTCACAGCAAATTCCAATTCAAACTAGGTCAAATCCTCTCATGAATGTGGCTGTCTTGTTAGGGTTTATGAAATTGGCATTTAACCTAAACCCTAACAAAACTTTACAAATTTATATCTAACAATACTTACATCTAAAATTCTCATAAAATACCTCATTAGAAAGCTACAACAATCCTCTACAACGTTTCAGAAGATCACTTGAACCAATTTCATCCTTAACAGTCCCAAATAAATATCAGAACACAAAAAGCACAAAACCTATGCCCTTAGAGCATTTGCACACCAAAACACAATTTAGGCTGAATTACCACCTGAACTTTTACAGAACATAATTTTCAATCTACACATCGAAAAATATCATACTCAGTGGTGTTAGAAAGATAACAAATAAATCTTCAACTTTCATGAAGACCAATTTCACAAAATCTGTCTCCTTTATCCTAGAAAAATTTTCAAAGTTTCAGGTCTTCAATAATGGAACCAAAATCCGAATACTATTCATCCAGCACACATATGTCAACTTCCAAGCAAATTTAAAGCTCTTCAAGCCACAATTGGACAGAACTTCCTTCATAGGAATTCTATCCATACTTCTCAAGTTTAATTTAAACTAAACCTAAACTCAATAGCATAACCACATCAAAAGTTATAAACAAATACAGAAACATGCACAAGTTCCATTTTCCAGTTTCATACCAAACTCTACCCTTTCATGCAAACATCAATACCACATCAATAAACATCCCATTTAGCCAAGAATTCAGCCACAAATTCATCAAAACAATTACTTAAGTAATTAAATCACAATTTGGCAGCACACAATATACACAATTTTCTTACTTCATTTCCACTCATCTAACATCATAACCTTCATTGAAAACACTAAATTCACATTCTTTAATTACCATGTCATTTACCATCACACAAGCATACACTTAGACCCAAACAATCAATTCACAAACTTCATGAAATTAAGGCACCAATAAGCACAATAAATGCTTCTAACTACCAAGTAAAGGACACAAAACAAAATTCTCACCTAAACAAGCTTCAAGCTCTTCAATTCTCCAAACCACTCAAATTCTTCTACCTCTCACCAACACCTACGGCTATCACTCCAATACACACACAATTCACCATCTTCACAAGGCTTAAGTTTGGTCTTGGTTGAGAATAAAGAAAAGCAAGCAAGTAGCAAGGAAAGCTTCTTGTATGGGATGGAAAAAAAATAATCGAAGGAGGAAGGAAGGAAACACCTACGGATGGAGGAGCTTTTTAACTCTCAAAGTAACTTTTAAATCTTCCGAAGGAGAAAGTGTTGTGAATAATGAGTGGAATACAATCATTAAATGTAGCATCCCACTCTCGCAAGACCCAAACTCGATATGGAGGGTGATATCCGAGCCTGTGTCTCACAAAGGTGGTGTGCTAAAGCACTCAAACGCAGTCTAAAAACTCAGTAAGACATTTGTATTTTTGAAAACAATTGTATGCGCAGGAATCAGTAAACGATTTGGGCCCGCTTTACTTTACTAACATTTTCGGTCATAACACAATTTCAGTCATAAAAGACACTCAACAGTATTTAAACCATCTCATATACAAAAATCCATAACCAATTTGGGCCCAATGCTGTTCCTGAACGCTTTCAGTAATCACATTACAAATACGGCATTAGCCAATTGGGACCCACTGAAATAAAAGGCACTATTCTGCGGAAATTGCATACATACAAATTTACACAAGAACCGAATAACCCTAATGTAGACGTGAACTGATCTCGACCTCAATATCTGACTTGCATGCAGTAGGCATACTCCCGTTTGTCTAACGGGGTACTCTTCAAATCCTGAAAAATAGATGCAATTTTGGGTGAGTTTGCGAACTCAATAAGAAACCATCATCGATGGTTCACCCAATTCATGCATTACGCGAAAAAGCGTACAGATTATCACCATAGCACATTCAGAATATCATATAACAATTTATAGATTTTCACAATAGCTTAATCAGAAAGATTACAAAGCAGTATCACATAGTTGCAAGGCATGTTGCCTCTTTCCCAATCCAAAAGTCAATTCAATGCATACTTACACGAATACATGACATTTTCCATTTTATTACATTGTTCACAGATTCTCATACAATAGTAGAAATCAGGATTTCGCAAAACAGTTTTCACAGAAATATAAGCATTCAATCCTTTTTCCCAATTCACAGTTCAATCAGATGCATACATAACATTTTCCTATTATTTTCCATTTAAATTCTGTGTTGTGACGGCGCTTGTCTTGTCCCAATCAAGATAATCAGTGAGCTCGTGGCTCTAAATCGTCCTTTGGGCACATTAAACGTTGAGCATAAAGCTCTGAACTGTCCCTTTTCGGGCTCATTAAGCGTTGAGCATATAGCTATGAACTGTGCCTTTTGGGCTCATTAAACGTTGAGCATATAGCTCTGAACTGTCCCTTTTTGGGCGCATTAAACGTTGAGCATATATCTCTGAATTGTCCCTTTTAGGGCGCATTAAACGTTGAGCATATAGCTCTGAACTATCCCTTTCGGGCTCATTAAACATTAAACGCGTCTTAGGGGTAGGAGAGCCCTCTGGGTGTGCACTATTCCCTTTCGAGCACGAGGCTCTTCTCCAGTAGTCAAGCTTGTAGCTCTCGGTGGCAGCTCCAGTCACAATTGTTATTAATCAATCATTCATGGAATTCATTTATCACAATGCAATCAGATCCAATTTATTGAAAACAATCATATCGTTTTCAACTACACAATTCCACACATTCACAATTTATCACATCGAGGCATGGACATTTCACATTCACAAACAATTTACACTTTAATGTCAAAACACTCAATCCCTCGAGCCTTCAGTCTGAGATTTCAAACATAATCATTCACAATAATTCACAGTCACAATCTATCACATTGGAAGCATAAAAGTTTCTCAATCTCAGGCAATTAACACTTCAATGTCAAATTCCCATTCCCTCGGACCTTCGGTCTGGTATTTTAGTCATAAACAATTCTCATATATCCATCATTTTTCTCTACAGAACATTCACATATATTCACATATATCCATCACTTCAAGTACAGAACATTTAACAATCAAAGATTGAGGAACCAACTAGGTTACTCACCTGTAACTTCCGAGCTACTGCCTAGAAGTCCTAGCAATATCCGTAGAATGTCGTTCCAACGGTGCCTCTATAACAGTCAAATAATTACACATTACTAAATGTACAATCAGAATAATTCAATGATGCACATGTCTGAAATAAAAGATGTACGATGCATGTTCATGACCTTTCCGGCGCTATTTCCCAAATTCCACTTTCTTTTGTCTCGAAACCAAATTTTCATACTATAGATACCACAACATTTAGACAATACCCTTATTCTCAAAGAAGACCTCAAAGCCAATATGACTATTCATTTGGTCAAATTCAACCATTATACTATATTTCTAAAACCTCAAAGGCATTGAATTTATTTCATAAATCTCACAATTATACTCCAATAATCATGAAACAATTATTAGGTCGAATTAGGAATCTATACTCAATTTATTTCAAGATTCAAGATCTTAAAAACCTGAATTCAAACTTTCTTTCTTCACTTTAATTGTAGACCTCTTTCTCTAGTTTATAACGAATCAAAAATCACTTCAATTGGAGGTCTACATCATTAGTTATGACCCAAAAACTAAACTATATCAGTTCAGAAAACAAGGGCTCGTTGCGACCAAAGGATGCTCGTCGCGACGACATGGAGTGGCTCGCAGCGACGCCTAACACGCTCGTCGCTACGAGTAACCAAGCTTGTCGCGACGAGGCCCTCGCACACGTCGCGGTGTGTAAATAATTCCTCGTCGCGTCGTGGCGCAGAGACGTCGCGACGTGCGGGTTCTAGGCCTTCTTCTCCGACAATATTTCACCCATTTTCTCTACCAAAATCAGCCATAACTCAACCTAAACTACCACAATCTTTAACATTTAAACCCATCAATGCATTTAACTAACAAATAAACAACATAAGAGAGATTTCTTTACCAAATCAAGCTTCCTACTCATCAAACACCCGAAAATTCCTCTAACCCTTTCACCTTTCTCTAACACCCACAGTAAGCTCTTCTCCTCTCCCAAACTCAACATCTCAAAGGTTTAGGGTTAATCTTCAACAACAAGGAAGGAGCAAGCAAGAGAACAGCGAAAGATCACACAAGGAGGAAGAAAGGAGAACTGATCGAAGGAGAAGAAGCATGCCCTAGGAGGAGAAACAAGTTTTCTGCCAAAGGGATTTCGGAAATTCCTAAGGGCAAAGTCAAGAACTTAAGGCATTTGGGTTAATTCATAAGCTACACACTTGCCACATGTCATTTCCTCAAAATACATGTAAATTTCTTTCTCTTTCCACTTTAATTTCTAGTCTAATTTATCCCCAAATTCCAATGGTCCCACATTTTCATTTCTAAATCATGTATTTAATTTTCCCGTTGCCATTGGACAGTTATTCCAGTACTATAAAATCAATCAGTCCGTCACTCAGGAAATTTTCGGTCCGGACATTTTCTCTCAAATTTTCCATAAAAATTTCTAAGAGTCAGTAACAATTGACAATCACTCTAAAACAGTTGCAATTCAGATTTTCAGACACAATTTTTCCAGAATTCACAAAACACATCATAGTCACAAATAAATGCCGGGAATTGTCATGAATGCATGTACATATAAATGCATGTGGAAAATGTCTCATTCCTCTAAAATTAGAGGCCTATTGTATGTACTTATCAAATATGCAATTTAACCTACTAGCCTGACCCAATTTACCAATTTACCCTTCCCATCGATGATGGGATGTTACATTAAATTTGCTAAAGAGTGTCATGACACATGTCATGACACTTGGCATTTAATAAGAAAAAGACAATAATCAATTTAATGAATTTGTAATAAAAGAACCCTATTAAAATAAATCTTTAATCCATTCAATTCCAATGGCTCTAATTACAATCCCAAATTAATGCACCCAATATTTCAGGGCCATTGGACAGAAATTTTTAGTACCAGAAACCAATCAGTCTGCCACTTGGCAATTTTTTCGGTTCGGACATTTTTCCCCAAAAATTCCAAAAAAATTCCTAGAAGTCCCTAAAAATGTAAAACACACATAAATCACTCCAAGTCAATTTTTCAAACACAATTAGCACATATTTCACAAAAATTTACATTTAGACACATTACCATTCATATAAATATAGAGGCTATATGATGTGTGAACATGCTGAGGTATATTTACACTCGCCTAGCCCGTCCCAAATGACCAATTTACCCTTCCCATCGGTGATGGGATGTTACACCTATCATCTTATTTCAAATTCTCTCAATTGCGTCTGTCGAATTCCTATATGAATCAAACCCAATTGACTCAATCGAGAGGCCTTTGACCTCTATAGAAGAATTACCAGATTCCATTGTTGAATCGAGAGAAGAACTTATGATCTCTGCTACTGGTCATGGAATCATTGGTCATAAACAAAATTACCAAGCTTCTTTACCCTGTCTTAGTGATTTCTTGGTACCAATCTCGATATTGTTTATAATTCCTTGTCAATCACCTCTTATCTATAAGTGCTTATTGATCATTCTTACTACTTCAAGAAAATCACTTTCAACATTTCATATTATCTTAATAAGATCAATTCGTATCATGACTCCAATGGTCAAAACATCCTCAAGAATAAGACTCAATGAGGCATTACGCAATTTCTTATACTCTACACCCCGATAGATACCATTCCAAAATCCTTACATCTTATTTAAAGATGTATTTATGTCATGTAGCCATGTACCCACATTCGCTAATGCTACTTACATTCCAATTTACTCTAGATAACATTTCTATCCTTGTTCCTGCCTATGATTGGAGTTTACTATTAGATCATCATAACAAAAACCTATTTTTGTAGGCCAATAAAGTGCCTTGCACTTCTTCCTCACATTAATACATATGTTGCCAACGATTCTATTTCAAATTTTCCAATATTTAACTCTTCTTCTAATACAACATCTCATCATAATCATTGAATGAACATTTTGAGTGCATTCACTCTTCTCCTTTGAGTTATCATCATTTCCATAAGCGCACGCATAAGTACAATTCACACCGAAGCGCATATCTAATTGTCTCCATAATAACACATCATGTATCATGTTTCATCACTTGTAGAATCATGTTCCTATTATTTCAGCGTCCATGTGTATATTCTCAATCCATTCAGAATTATAAATGCAGAAGCATCAAGAAATGTAATCTCATTCTCACAGACATATTTTTACGTTAACTACACTTAGTTCTTCTCATTCACATACAAGCAACACTTCAATATCTCATCAATCATCACAATCATCGGACCTTCTATCCGGAATCAACAATCTAGACGCATTCATTTAGCCATTCAGTAGTCAATTAATACAAAAATCAAATAAAACAAAACAACCAATGAAATGAAACCATCTAGATCTACTCACTTTCACATATTCTCATACCGTAGTCCGACCCATATCAAACACATCACAGTTATATTATAATTTCCCATTCAGAAGTACCACACAAATATAAGGCATTTTGCCTTTCACTCAATCAATAAGATTTAGTTAGTGCATATGGAATGCATATGTAACACTTTTCCAATTATTACGTTGTTGTGACCGAGCACTCAAAACTGTCCTAATTTGGGTATATTAATCGTTGAGCCTGAGGCTCTGAATCACTGTGGGCCTTCGTTAAGATTTAAGCTCTCGGTGGCTGCTCCGGTCACAATTGTCATTAACTGGTCATGCATTCATGCATGGAATGCATATGTCGCAATTATGCAGTATCACTATCACAAATTATCACATTCAAACAAATGGTTCACAATCACATTTATTCGCATTTCAAACATGAAGGTTCCAGATTCTCAGAAAATTTGCACTTCTATGTTATAATCTCCCGATACATCGGACCTTCTGTTCGGAATCCAGTCATAAACAACGCACAAGCCCACCATTATTCTCCATGAAGTTATAAGTGCAGAATTATAAACAAATAATGATTGAGAAACCACCTAGGTCACTCACTTTTGCTCCCGAAGCCAATTCCTGGAAGCCTTGGCAATGTCTGTAGGTTGACGTTCCAAAAGCGCCACTAAAACAGTAAAAAATATTCACATATTACCCCATATCCAATCAGAAACATTTAATAATGCACATGTAACAATTTAAAACGTATACAATGCATAGTCGTGACATTCCCGACACTAGTCCCAAAAATTCCTATCACAAAATTCTCCTCTAAATTTTTTAAACTCATTTTCACCACAATCACTCAATTCGGACCTCTATAGGTCCAATTATTGCTAAAACCGAGACTGTACACTATACCCAATTTCACTCTAGATTGAACATCTTAGGAACTGAATAAAAATTTGATTCCTTCAGATAACTTGTAGCCCCATGTCTCTACTTTACAACAAATCAAGCATCACCTCATTTGGACATCTACATAAAAAATACCAAAACATATCCGTGCAGAAAAATGGGTCCTCGCCGCGGCGAGAGCACTTGCATGCGCGACGATGTGCACGCTTGCGCGTCGCGGCAAGCATGCTCGCATACACCGCAACGTGGTCGCTTTCTTGCGCCGCGACGTGCGAACCCAAGAAACCTCCCGAAACTCAATTTTTTTAACAAACTTCAGCTATATTCTTCCCATCTTTCAAAGTATAACTCATCTAACATCAGTTAAAACACTTCAAAACAACTTAATACAACAAAACCTCTCATCCATTAACTTCTAATTACCAAAATAAGAACATATGACTTCATCATTACCTAAACAAGCCTTTACTTCTTCATTTCTTCACTTTTCACCAAGTCTCTACCTTCCTCCCGACACCATACGATAATCACTATGGCAAGGCTTAGGTTAGAATTTATGTGAAAACAAAGAAAAGCTTGAACCAACAAAGGAGGAAGGAAAGAAGAAGCTACAGGTGAGAGAAGAACTTACCATTTCAACCACCTTTAACCCCTATTCCATCTAAAATCTCATACATGACTCAATGAAAGACCAAAATATGGTCTTTCATTTAACATTTTCGTGGTTTATATAAGTGGTGGGGTGTTGGGACCCGATCTTGGGAACCGGATCCCAACCGGAAAGCAGAAACCGAAAACAAACAGAATTCGGAATCGAATGCGAATCGAATCAAATACAAAGCGAACGAATTAATCAACCTGAACAAACATCGACATCCGTTGCAAGCATGAAGCATAGGAAACTAATTGCGTTGGAAACCCTAAGACGTACCATCCAAAACCGGTATAAATTTTTTTTTTCTTTTCAGTCTTAATCACTTTATTTCATTACATACAAAATCATCATATGCTTGGATACTCATACAAATCCCAAATCGCACTCAAATCATAATAAACTTCTTAACATTAATACCAATCTCATAAATCCATCTTTCATACATCTAAATTTTATTTTTCTTCTTTTTCAATTTATTTTCTAACAAAAATTAAAGAAGATAATCTACAGTATTTATCCTATCCCAAAATTCCCGCAAAGGTAAAATACACTTCTAATATCACAAAATCCAGAATCATCGGACTCTCCGTCCGGAATCCAAATACCAAAGAACAAACGCAATCTTAGATCTAAACACTTCAATCAAATTCCATATCAATTAACAATATATTTTCCCAAATCATACACAATTTTATATACAATTTCCAAAATCATTTACAATCACAGAATTCAAAATCCGTACATCGACCTCTTCATTCTTTTACATCAACCTAATATACACAATTTCATACAAACTTCATAAATCATATACATACATGGCAATTCGCCATATTCAATCTTAATACCAAAATCTCAATTTGCACAAAAATCCAAATAATACAAAATCGAATCAAACGTCTTGATACTCTTTCATCCGATCTCCCCTGCGAAACCTCGGAGATGGGGATGAAAGAAAGGGTAGCTCTAAGCTCGTGGATAATATATTTATAAATTGAAACATAAGCGAAAATTATCTTTTCAAAATTTTCAAACATTTCCCATTCGAAATTTATCCAAAAATCCATTTTCAAACTTTCCAAAACATTCATAAACAGCTTCAAATTCATGATTGAAAATTCACTTTCTCATTTCTCAAATTCTCAAACTTTTACCAATCATGCACAACTTTAAACATGAATGCATCACATAGCACATAAACAAAATTAAAAACCATATAACATAATGTAATGGTTTGATGTTGGACCCCACACCCCACCCGTAGGTGTTTGCGAGTTATCTTGTGGGCGTGTGTTTGCGGGTTATACCATGGCATCCAACACAAATCACAATAACACATTAAATGGTTTGGTTTGGTCCATAACAGACATATCGCACATTTCAGCATAAGCGGTCATGCAGTAACCGTGAAGCGGAGTCCGTGATCGGAACTCCATTGCCTCTTCTTGGGCAGCCGAAATAAGGCTTAAACAAGTAGAGACAAATTAATCGACTCACAAAAGGACTGACCAAACCCACATAACACATAAACAAAACGAAATTTCAGATTGCCCGAAGGCACTTTTAAAAATCTTAATTTTCTTAAAATTTTTCATATCATATAATCATAATGTGTCATAAATGACACAAACATATATACATAGGAATTCATATAACAAATCGAATGCAATTCACTTAAATCACATATTCATCAAATTCATCACAATATATGCACTAATTCTTTAAATCATTTAAATCATAAATCAAATAATTTGAAAACCATGAATTTCATAATTCTTGCATTTTCTAAAACTCATTTTACCCTTCAAATCATAATTTCAAACATTTACTTCCTTTTTCAAACATTTTATCAACAATAATTTATCAAAATCAAATTTTGTTTCCTTTAATTTTCAAAATTCACATATAGCTTATAAATCAAAATATAAATATACTACCCACCTCATATCTATGCTAACAACTTGCTTTGTGCCTCAATTGCTCCAAAGCCTTCTTCTTTCTTCCACATTAAAATTTCCTCTTTCTCTCTCTAGATTTTCGAAATTCCTAAGCTCCAATGATAACTTCATCTTATTCTATCTCTTCCTCTTGAAATAACAATGAAAATCATCTTGAAAG
This sequence comes from Erythroxylum novogranatense, assembly GCA_029891385.1. Classification (NCBI taxonomy): domain Eukaryota; kingdom Viridiplantae; phylum Streptophyta; class Magnoliopsida; order Malpighiales; family Erythroxylaceae; genus Erythroxylum; species Erythroxylum novogranatense. The sequence continues at coordinate 709,905 of JAIWQS010000034.1, read as the reverse complement.
CTCAAAAGTTTCGAAATCTCCATCACCGAATCATCTTTCTCCATTTTCTCTTCTTATTTCTCTTCTTGTTTCTCCATTCTTCTTTCATTTTCTAGAACATACGAGCTTCTTCCTCTGAAAAATGACTATCCCCTTTTGTGTAGTGCCACATCATTAAAATGGTAGATAAATGACCTTATTGCCCCTCCTTTTAAGTGAAATCCCAAAATACCCCTGCACAGGATTTTGAAAAACTGACTACTTGCGTCCTGTTTTCAATCATCTAAACAAAATAATTTGGACAAACTTTCTTCTTGTAAATTGTTCCTCTAGATCATACGAATCCAACGCCATAGACCGCGCTCAATTCGGATCAGAAACGAAGAAGTTATAGCTAAAATACTATCGGACCTTCACAAAATCTAAGACTGAACTTTAACATAACTTCAGTCCAGAAATTAACAATCTTAGGGATGAAATTAAATTTTGATCCCTTCACAAGAGTTGTAGCCCTATATCTTAATTTTATTTTCCCTCAAGAATCAACTCAATCGGAGTTGTACAGCTCCTGAAATTCGCAAAATACTGACCCATGTTCAGAAAATTATCCAACTTATAACCTCTAACCAAATCTCTTACTTTGGTTCAATCAATCTCTTTCCATTTAATCTCCTAAAAATCACAATTCTTCATAAAAATGAACGTAATTGTCATAGGAATCCAACGCTTCAAGAATCAAATCAATCGGATGTCGGACGAAGGAATTATAAACAAATGATTACGAAAGGGATCGGATAAAGAAACAAAGTAACGAAACTTCAAAACTTAACTTTTCAAAAATCATATCTCTCGCTCCCGATATCGAAAAATATCAAACTTTATGACCACAGAAAACTCTTGACATAATCTACAAGTTTTCAAAAGACAATTTTCTCAAATTTTGCCTCAAACAAAAAGTCAACTCTCAAGTCAAACTTTCTAAATTCTTCAAATTTTCACACTTTTTCTTTTTAATTCTTGCTATTTAACTTCATTTCAATCAACTCATCCACTTTCTTCTCATAATCCATATAAGTTCACTTAAATATCAAAGTCCTCAAAATTAAACAATTCTTTTCTCATAAATTTTTTTTTAATTTCATCAAATTTCCTTAAATTCATAATTTTCTCACCAATTTCTTTCTCACTTAAATTCATTTTAATATTTCTAATTTTCATCAAAAGTTCGGGGTCCAACATGTTCCTTATGCTTCCAATTGATCCACTTAGTAACTAGCCCATTTGGTCTCCAATTTCTACTCTAAATTTGTCCCAAAATCCAATGGCTCCAATTAATAAAACCAAACATCATGTATCTAATTTTTCAGTGCTATTGGATAGTCATTTTTTGTATCGAAAATTCAATCAGTCCACCACTTGACAATTTTTTTTTCCGGTTCGACAATTTTACCAGAAAAATTCTAGAAACATTTCTACGATTCTCCCAAAAATGGAAAACCCAGAAAAATCCACTCCAATTCAATTTTCAAGCACTAAATCATATGTTTTTCATAATAAATACATATGTCGGGAAATGTCATGAATGCATGTACAGTCATGTGCATATATAAAAATTTCCATTCACATATATATAGAGGTCATAATATGCATGAACATGCCGAGATACGTATACACACTCATAACCCGTTCTAAATTACTATTTTACCCTTCCCATCAGTGATGGGATGTTACATTTAGAAAGTTGGAAAACCTAAGAAAATCCACCCAACAAACATAAAGTTCACCTAACAGACATTTACTGGCCAAATTCACTCCAGAAGATAGAAAAGGTCTTCCTAATGGACTTTAATGGTACTATTACAATCCATATTCCCCTGTTTAATGGTAAAAACTAGGTTTCTTTGAGCCCAAAACACAATAAATACTCATTTTTAAGACCAAAAGAGGGGGTTCTGCCCCAAAACTAAGGTTGCATAAAAGGAGGCACTCAAAAGAGTCAAAGAAGAAGATAAAGGAGGATTGAATCAAGCATTGGAAGTAATCTTGTTTTACATTCTCTCTATCTTCTCTTTGTACCCTTTCTTGGATGTTGATTGTTTTTATTTGTTTAGATTCTTATATTATGTTTTAAAACTAAACCCTATTTAGGATTATGGATGTAGCCTACTTTAGGGGATTGATTTATACTTTATGAATTGATTAGTGTTGAATGAAAGTCCTTGGGTTATATTTATCTTTCTTGAACTTCATTGTTGCTTCTATGCTTGATCAGCTTAGATACAACCTTAGGAATCATATGATGTACTAAGAAGTGAAGTGTGATTTGTGCACTATGAAGGTAAACACATTAGATTTGGAGATAAAGATATCCTAAACTAATGTGATAACTTATGGTTATTTGTTTTTAATGAATTTGACTAGTTAGGTTTTGCATTGAGAGATGGTAATCGGTTAGATATTCTTACATGTATTGAGAGAGAATAAAAAAAAAATTGTGCAATTGTTATTATAACTTATCATTCAAACAATTCCATAATTTATTTATCAATCTCTTAAATTGGTGCACCCAAAGCCCTAAGTCTAAATTATCAAAATTTCCTTGTTTGTTTATTTACAATCTTTTCAATTTATTATGCGCTCTAATCTAATTATCTTTTAAGTTTCTTCTTATTTTAGTTCAAGTAATTAGGATTAATTTAGTAATGAGTGTTTTAGTCCTTGTAGGCGATGACCTTGGAATACTTAACTTGTAGGTATTAGGAAAGATTTTGTTTTTGGAGCCGTTGTCGGGGACTAATTTATATTTTTTACTATTAATTCTAGTTATTTTTAATTACCATTTTCTGCCATTAATTACTTTTAAACCCTTTCTTTTTGTTTTATTTCAAGAGTTGCATGAACTTAATACATTAAAGAAATTTGAACAACGATCAGCTAATTGAGTTAAATCTTGAAATTGAACGCACTTGTAAAAGGAAGAATGCTCAAAGAAGAAGAAGGATTGCAAATAATAATCAAAATCTAATACTACATGGGGAACAAGATATAGGAAATGATCAATTCAATGAAGGAAATCAAGTTGAATTGGTGGTTGTTAATCCTACAGTAAGGAGAACTAGAGATTAGCAGATGCCATTTATTGCTGAAAACCCTTCTTGCATTCGATTGAGTGTGGAAATAAGGAATTATGGTTGAAGCATATTCATCTATCTATGTTGACACAATTTAATGGAATGCAGATTGAAGATGCTCTAGCCTTTATGAGAGATTTCTATTATATAGTTCAAACTTTTCCATTGTATGGATTGTCCAAAGAAGAGTTAAAGCTAAGGTGTTTTCCCTATTGCATGAAGGGATTAGCATGAAATTGGTTGCTAAGCTTGGAGTTAGATTCCCTTTATATTTAGGACAAATTAATGGAGAATTTCATGATGAAATGGTACCCAACCTACAAAACTCTTAAACTAAGGAAGACGATATATTGGTTCTTGTAGAAAGAAGGAGAAAATTTTCATGAAGCATGGAAGCGATTTAATGATCTCCTTAATTAGTGTCCTCATCATAGATTTGATACATACTCTTTGACTCAAATTTTCTACTATGGTCTCACTGATCACAATCAGACTTTGGTGGATTTAAATGCTGGTGGGAATATTAGTAACTTGAGCTCCTAAAAGTTATGGAATATTTCAAAAAAATTGTAGAGAATTCACATTATAAGGTGATTAGGAGCAAAGCTACTTCTCTTAATGAAGTGGGTTCTAAACCTAACATGGCCTACCAAGTTGCCAAGATAAATAAGAAGTTGAATATGTTGATGAATGACAATAAGTCTGGTAGGGATCCTTGCACTCTTTGTGATAGATTTGGGCATACAACAACTAATTGTATGAACATTGAATCAATAATGTTAGAGGAAGAGGTGAACTATGTAAATAATGGTATATAAGGTTAGAGATTTAACCCTTTCTCAAACAACTATAATGAAGGTTGGAAGTTTCATCAAGATTTTTTATGGAAAAATCAAGGGGATGCAAAACCAATGGGACCACCTAGGTTCCAAGCACCATCGAAACATCAATATTCTCGTCCTTTATCTTCTGCATAATAACAATTCCCTTTTCCTTCGGAGAAAAAAATGGATAGGATTAAAGATATGTTTCCTCAAATTATAAGCAAGATGGATCAATTGATCAAGCTAGCTCTTAAAGCTATGAACAAAAGGGAGTAGAACATCTAATCCAACTAAGTTGCCATCATAAATTTAGAGGTGCAAATCAATCAAGTGGCAAAAGAGGTGAGTGAAAGAGGTAAGGGAAAGATACCTAGCAATACCCAAGTGAATCCAAAATAGGATTGTGTGGCAATTCTTTTGAGGAGTGGTAAGTTGGTTAAAGGTGTGGTTCCTAAATAAAAGGAAGCTAAGATAAATGAAACCAAAGATTCTGAAATTGTGAATTTGGATAAAGAAGAAGAGCCTAAAGAAACTAAATCAAAGAAAGAGTCTTCACCAATTTCATAATTTTCCTTTTTTCCACCCATACCATACTCTCAAAGGGTAAAGAAGAAGCATGATGATTCCAAATTTCAAAAATTCCTTAACCTTTTCAAGAAGATTTAAATCAACATCCCTTTTGCTAAAGTACTTATTGAGATGCCTACTTACACTAAGTTCTTGAAAGAAATCATCTATAACAAAAAGAAGCTAGATAATTTTGCCACGGTAGCTTTAAGTGAGGAGTGTAGTTCTATTTTACAAAATAAACCACCCCCTAAGCTAACGGACCTAGGGAGTTTCACAATTCCTTGTCACTTTGGTGCTTTTAATGTTTCTCAATGCTTATGTGACTTAGGTGTAAGTATTAATCTAATTCCTTTGTCTCTCTATAATAGGCTTGGAATTGATGATCTTAAACCAACTGCAATTTCATTGTAACTTGTTAATAGATCAATTAGATACCCTATTGGTATAGTTGAGGACTTACTAGTAAAAGTTGGTAAGCTTATAATTCTAGCTGACTTTGTTATAATTTTAGTAAGACCATTCTTAGCCACTAGTGGAGCATGGATTGATGTTCCAAATGGTAAGGTGACCTTGAGAGTTGGTGATGAGTAATAGGTGTTTAACATTTTCAAAGTTTTAAAGGGACCCTCTTTCAATGAAGTCACCTATAGGATAGATGTACTTAATTCTCTTGCACATTAATCTATTACTAAATTAATTTATGATGATGTTTTAGAGACATGCCTAGCTTTAGGAATAAATGAAAATGAATTGGATGATAAGTTAATGGACTAAGCATATAGATTGCAAGGTAATGGTTTTAGATATAGACCTTAAATTGAAGAATTGGGCCCTCTTAAACCTAAATTGTTACCCTTCATATTAAGTCCACCAAAAGCTAAATTAAAATAGCTTCCAATTCATTTGAGGTATGTGTTCTTAGGAGAATCAAGTACATATCCAGTTATTATTTCTTCTTATTTGAATTCCTCTTAAGAAAAGAAATTATTAAGGGTGTTATGTGAATATAAATTGGCTATTGCATGGAATATTGCTAACATAAAGGGAATTAGCCCTTCTATTTGTATTCATAGTATTTTAATGGAGGAAAATCACAAAACTAGTGTGGAAAATTAGAGGAGACTCCATCCTAACATGAAAGGAAGTTATGCGATTTGAGGTACTTAAGTTACTTGATGTAGGAATTATCTATCCTATTTCTAATAGCTCCTAGATAAGTCCTAAATAGGTGGTGCCAAAAAAAGGTGACATGACCTTCATCTCTAATGATAGTAATGAGTTAACTTCCACTAGGGTTGTGATAGGGTGGAGGGTTTTTTTATACAGATTTTAGGAAATTAAATGTAGCAACTAGAAAAGACCACTTCCCTCTCCCTTTTATCAATCAAATACTGGAAAGACCTTCACTTGAACACTTAGCCACAAAATGGCAGCACGCACACACAATTTTCTTTCTTTACTAAACACTCATCTAACATCATTAAACTTAATCTTAAACACTTAATTCACATACTACACATGGTATAACATTCATCTTCAATCAATCTTAAATCAACCAAGAAAATAACCTACCCATATACACCAAACACAAGTTCATGCAATTAATGCACAATAGATCACAATTAATGCCTCTAACTACCAATTTAAGAACATAAAACATAATCCTTACCTATTTAGCTTTCACTCCTTCAATTCTCCAAACTTTTCACCAATTCTCTACCTTCCTCCCAACACCATACGATCATCACTATCACAAGGCTTAGGTTTGGATTTATGTGTGAACAAAGGAAGAAAAAGCAAGCAACAAAGGAGGGTTCTTAGGGAACCAACAAAAACAAGCAAGAAAGGAGGAGCTACGGATGAGAAGAGAAGGAAACTTTCAATTTTAAGTGATTTTAACTCTTCCTAATGAAAGCATCGAGAATAGTTTACAAAGGTTAGGTTAAATATATAAAAAACCAAGTTTAAGACATAAGTAGGCAAGTGAATGTTGGATCGGAAAAAGAAAACCTGCTTTGTTTGGAAAAACGGTAGATTTCAAAACTTTTAAGAAATCATTACTTGCAGCGGAAGCAACAAATCCAAATCAACATGCCAATCCATACGTGATATCCAATTCCTTTTCCTTTGACTCTTTTTCCTTTAGCAATCTACTTTCTCCTTCTTCATGTATCCAAATCCTTTGCCTTTGACTCTTTTTCCTTTAGCAATCTACTTTCTCCTTGTTGTAGTATCCTCAACCAATTAGATTTACCACCTATTCTTCAAGGACAATTAGATTAACAAAATCCTTTGGTGGGAAAGGAGAAGAAATGTTTGGAGGAGATTTTCTTAGAAGAAGAAGAAGCAAAATTGAAACTCTTTCAATTGGTATTTTCGATTCTCTCTTTCATGAAAGGAAAGAAGTTGTAAAGAATATGCAAGAACTCTTTCTTGCCTACCAATTTCTTATATGCCTCGATGGAAGGAGAGAGAGGCATCAAAATGCATCACTTCTTTCATTAATCACTCATAAAATAGCCAATAATTGAGATTATCTTCATTTATCTTTATGATGGCTATTTGAAAAGACCATAACCTAAAATTCAATACCCAATTTCGGTTTTGCCAAGAAGAAAGAAGGAAGATGGTCCATCTAATGTACATCTTTCATCTTTAATCTAATGAATGCAAATAGGTTACAATCCAACATTAAAAGACAACCATTAAACCATTTAATGGTAAGTTCATAACTTCATTTAATGATGATTAGCCACAATAAAGACCATCTTTATTTAGCATTTTTAATGTCAAATGTTTGGTTACACATTTAACCTAGGAATAACCAAAATTGCTATCTTCTTCTTAAAAAAAATGTTTTAATATAATTAATCTAATTAATTACATTAAACCAAAAACCAAGCCCATTACTAAATGTACATTTGGGCTTCTTTAATTAGACCAAGCCCAAGATTCAATTATGGGCTTCTAATTAACCTCCATTTATATTTCTTACTTAGCTTGATAACCTTTCTTAAAGCCAAGTGGGGAATCTTATTGAACTTTGATAATTCAAGCTCCAATAAGCCCAGAATTTTTTCAATCTCATTGGAATTAATTCTAGCTTATTAACTAAATGTCATTCCACTAAAGACAATTAGTTGAACTCTTGAATTATTAAATATTATGAGAATATGTCCAATTGCAAACCCTATTTAGAACCTTATTATAGCCATCCGCACAACAAAGGGTAAAATTACCGTTTTGCCCTTATGTTGGTTTTTCCTTCTAGATCTCTCATTTTACATTATATGGTGATTAACACATAAGATCTCATCTTAGTGTTAAGACTTGATAGGTAGCTAGTCCATCAAACTACTAGCGTCAGTTTAATCACCAAATCTCCTTAAAAGATCTAGAAGAGATGATAACACTATAAACTCTTTATTTGAGTGAATGTTCCACGATACATGTTTCAATTAATAATTCCAACATGCGGATAATCGGATCAATACTCGTAAAAATCCATTCGATCATATCAAGAATTATAATGAAACATATATGAGTTCACCACTCATCAAGATTATGGTTCATAATAAGCGAATGCTTAAGTTGTATGTTTTAAGATTAAAGTAATGGCTCACTTTATTCTTGAAAACATACTTGATTCCAAATTCATTTAATAGTGCCATTATCGATAGTCAACTACTATCATGATATGAAACTCATCATTCCCTTGAAGTAAACTCCTTTACTTATATGGAGATAAATCGCAACACTACAGTCTAAACCATAATCAAGCGACCAACTTGATTATTCAAGCGTGAATCAATTAATTGATTCTAATAATATACATGTTTCCCATACATCTCTATGTATATGTATATTACATACAAAAAAATATTGGTACCTTATGACCAGATATATAATGCTCATATAGATAAAACCAAACTCTTTAGCTTTATTAATAATAAATATTTTCATTACAAAACTGTAACTGAACAAGATAAAGTTACATGAAAATACACTTGCTTTTCAGGGCACTATATTTACATAACTCCAACAGTGACAGGTGTTATTTGCCACTTGTCCTGTTTTTAAACACTCCTTTATTATCTTTCCAATAAAAATTCAATTTCTACTCCAATTTTCTCCCACAATTCCAATGGCTCAAAGTAATAAATCCTAAAATCATGTATCTAATTTTTCAGTGCCATTGGACAGTCATTTCCAGTACCAAAAATTCAATCAGTTCGCCACTTGGCACTTTTTCGGTCCGAAAATTTTCTCCGAAATTTTTCAAAAAAATTTCTAAAATTTTCCAAAAATGTAAAACACACAAAAATCCACTCCAATTCAATTTTCAAACACAAAATCATATGTTTCACAATAAACACATTAATAAATACATATGTCGGGAAATGTCATGAATGCATATACAATCATATTCATGTGCAAAAATTTCTATTCATGTATATATGGAGGCCATATTATGCGTGATCATGCTAATATAAGTTTACACACTCATAACTCATTCAAAATTACTATTTTACCCTTCCCATCGGTGATGGGATGTTACAGGAATCGAAAATTTGGTTGCTAATCATCTCTCAGGACTTGAGTAAGGTGACAAGATGGGAGTTGAACTGATTAATAATGTCTTTCCTAATGAGAATCTATGGTCTGTTAAGGAAAATGTTCTTTTGTTTGCTGATCATGTTAATTTTATGGTGTCTAACATTATTCCTAGTGATTATTCCTACCATAAGAGAAGGAAATTCTTATTTGAAGTGAGGACCTACTTTTGCGAAGACCTGTTGCTCTTTAGAAGGTATGCCGATGGGATAATTAGAAGATGCATACCAGATGAGGAGATGCGATCAATACTGTATTATTGCATGTTTTTCTTTATGGGGGACATCATGGTGCTAACAAAACGGCTGCAAAGGTTTTACAGTCTAGTTTTTATTGGTCTACTCTTTTTAAGGATGTTAAAAATTTTGTTATGACATGTGATAGGTGTCAAAGAACAAGGGATATCAGTAGGAACTATGAGATGCCTTAATAAGGGATTTTAAAGGTTAAACTCTTTTATGTATACGATCTAGATTTTATGGGATTGTTTTTGGTATCTTTTGGTAATGAATATATCCTTGTGGTGGTTGATTATGTATCCAAATGAGTTGAAGCCACAGTTTTGTCAAACAACACTGGAGCTAGTATTCTAAAATTTGTTAAAAGGCATATATTTCAAGATTTGGTGTTCCAAGGGCTATAATATGTGAAAGTAGGGTGCACTTTCAAAATCATAAATTTAAATCTCTTTTGGAAAAATATGGGTGTCATTTTAAGTTTGAAACCACCTAACACCCTCAAACTAGTGGGCAAGTTTAGGTGTCTAACAGGGAAATCAAGAAAATTTTAGAGAAAAATGTTAATATCTTAAGTAAGGATTGGGAATTAAAGCTTAATGATGCTATTTGGGCATATAAGGCAACATACAAAACTCCCTTGGGCATGTCTCCATACAGATTAGTTTTTGGGAAATCTTGCCATCTTCTGGTTAAAGTTGAGCACAAGGCATTATGGACAATCTGGAAAGTTGAACTATGATCTCAAAGAAACTGGACCAGAGGAGACTGATGAAGTTAAATGAACTAGATGAATTTTACCTAGATGCTTTTGAAAATGCTCGAATAGACAAGGAGAGAACTAAGGCTTTCTACAACAAGCATGTCCTTTGGCGAGAATTTAAACCTGGTCAAAAAGATTTGTTATTTAACTCTCGTTTAAAATTGTTTCAGGGAAATTGCGGTCAAGATAGTCTAGATGTTTCGTGGTAACCAAAACATACCCACATGGAGCTTTGGAGATTGGAAAGGATGAACAAAACCCCTTTACGGTCAATGGGTAACAACTCAAGTACTATTTTGAGGGAGAGATGGTTGGATATATTTCTACCATCACATTCCAAAATTAACATCATGGTGACCTTGTCTAGCCGAGGACATTAAATTTAACTGTAACATCCCACCCCCTACTAGAAGGGTAAAATAGTAAAATTGGCATAAGATGAGATGGATCGGAATGACTTAGGACTGTCCATGCATACTGGTACTAGTCACCAGTGAAATCTGTGCACATGAAATTACGGTACATGCATACATGACATTCCCGGTAATTGGACCTAATGCAATTTTATTGGGATTAACGTGGTTATTGGTTTGAAAAATTAGTCTGAGTGCACCACTGAGTGTTTTGTATTTTACTGGAATTATAGGAATTTTTCTGGATTTTTTCGGAGAACATTTCCGGACCGGCAAAATCGCCGGTAAATGGCCTCACTGTGTTTTTGTTGTAGAAAATGTGATTTTCCTTATTGAAAAATTATTTGGAGTGCACTGTTATATGCTTTACGATTTTGGGGAATTTCATTAATTTTCAAAAAAATAATTCGGAGAAATTCCCGGAAAGTCCCGGACCGGATAAAATCGCCAAGTGGCGAACCGGTTGATTTTCGGTAGCGAAAATTGCTACCAAATGATACTGTATTATTGGGTATATTATTTTGGGATTGAAATTAGGGTCATTTGAGTTGATTGGGTTTATTTTTGATCTGGATTATTAAATGATTACTTTGACTTTTCCTTAAAAAGTGTGACCAACCATAATTTGCCACCAAATTACCTTCTTTAATGCCACTTCTTAATGCCTATCGGTTTGCTTCATTGGAAGAAGCAAAAGATAAGTGTTCTTGCTATTTTTTTTTAACTCATCCGAAGCCTCCTTCCTTCTTTTTGTTTCTCACCATCGACTTTCACCTTCTTCATTACACCTTCCTTCAAATATTCAAGGATTCTCCTACTTCCAACTAACTTAGTGTCTTACCCTCTTCATGAAGAGTCATGAGCTTGTTGGATGTTAGTAGAAGTAGGTAGAAAGTATAGGAAAGAATTGAAGGAAGAGAAGGAGGAAAAGCTAATAGGTAAGTTCTTTAATTATTATGTTTAATGATGTTGTTAGAATGACTTGCATGTCATGGTTGGTAGAAGCTTTGAATGAGAGGTTGGGAGCATCTATTATGCTTAGGGATGCATGATATTGATGTCTTTTATTGCTTGGATTAAGTGGGTATAAGGTTAAGTGATGGTTGTATTGAAAGTAGTATGATATGGTTTGATTTTAAATGGAATATGGATGACTACTTTGGGTATCTGAATTGAGGAATTAAGTGCTACAATTTTTCAGTATTAGCCCTAGTATATGTATGAATGTGGTAAGACCTAATTTGTATTTAATTGGATGTCTAGTGATGTGACAAAGGCATTGGAAATGATAGATCTAAGGTTTAACACTAAATCTGGAAAATTAAGGTTTTAATTGATGTTACTGTTTTACTCATAATTTATTGTGTAGTAATGAAAATGAGGTAAGGTTAGTGGCCACTGAAACTTTGGGATGTTTGCTTCAATTTAGTGTGAAATAGGTGTTGTTGAATTGTAATGATAGAAGGATGAATTTTTGAATGGAAAGTTACTGTTCCATTGCCTGTGAACAGTAACCGAAACCACAACATATGAAATTTGCTGATTTTTCTGAATTAATTGAGATGGAATTAGGGTGAATGGTCTTCATGAAAGTTGTAGCATATTTAATTAGCTTTCCATTGCTACTGATCTTGCTATTTTTAGAGTTGTATATTGGGAGATATGAACTGATTACTATTGACTGGTTTTTGAGCATTTTGATGAAACCTAGTCTAAGTGTGATTTTGTGAGTTTTCGGATTGGAGGCAATTTTAACATTTTATGTGGACTGAATTGGTATGAGTGATCTTCTGAAAAGTTGTAGGGGAAGAAATGACCTTGAAAATGATATATGGCATGTACTTTTTAGAAGTCAGAGTTGGGATTTATGATTTTGCAAAACCTGATCCTGCATTAGGATGTGAATGGCTGATCATGGCAGTAACTTGCATAGTAGTTTTGAAATTTTTAGAAATCGAATTGGAGTGTGAGTTCTTCATGAAACTTGAAGTTTGTGATCTTATCTTTTCAGGGATATAAGGTAGAGAATTTGGTGACATTTGTGCTAAGAGATATGCTGTTTGGGAAATTACTGTTCAGATTGGTTGGTTTCAGTAGGTTGATACTTTGGTGAATTGTTTGACATAGTTAACAAATGAATCTGATTTTGGATTGTTCATGAAAGTAATAGATAACATGGTGATCTTGATGAGCATATTTATTGTGTCATTGTTGACTGAAGAATCGGAGAGTTACTGAATTTGAAACATACTGCCCTGTTTTGATAGGTTTTGAGTGGGCAGTAGGTTTGAGTGGGTTTTTAACACCCTTAGGGGTGAAAGTAATTTTTATGATCTTCATTAAACTTGTAGAGGGTTTCATTATCTTTCCAACAAGGTATAGTTTGCATTTTTCAGAAATGTGTAGAAAACGTTATGGGTGTTGGAAGTTTGGTTGGAAATCGAAAATAAAGGGGAAATAAGGGTTATATATAAAATATAAATTGTTGAGTTTTGGTTTCTTTCGTGAATAACTTTTCCGTCCGTCGCCCGATTGACCTGATTCTTGAGGCATCGGATTCATTGAATATTTAATTTCATTTTCGAGAGATTCGGGATTTTAGACGGAATTTGACGTAGCCGGGTAACTGAACGGTGAATCACTGTTTATTTAATTGGGGACCTATAGAGTCCAATTGCGCACCGTCGGCCTTTATGGATTCCTAATTTTTTTGATAGAATTTTATTATGAGAAAATATTGGATTAGGGCCGGGATTGCCATGAACATGCATTATACACATTTGACTGATTTCATGTGCATTGTTTAGTCATTTATACCAATGGTAATGGTTATTCATTTAACTTGCTATAGAGGCTCAAGTGGACCATCGTTCCACAGACTTGGCGAGACTTCCGGCGCTTAGCGTGGAAGTTATTAGGTAAGTAACCTAGTTGGTTATTCCAATCTATGTGTTTATCAGTGATTGATTGTTTCTACGGGATTACGTGGATTATAACCGTGATTTGATTGCCATACGGGATTACGTGGATTATATGTGGCATTACCGTTGTGATTTACATGAGGCAACCGTCTAATTGGACGGAATATTTGGACCGTATTATCATGTTTATCGCTATGGAACATGTGCATTCATGCACAAATGCATCCCATCATTAAAAGGAAAATTGTGAACCGAGACGCCATCAGATCAACCGAGCCTAGAGCTCGACGGAGATGATTCTCCCAGACGCGTCTATACTTGATTCTGCTTATGCGCTAGGTCACAATCTTGTAATGAATCGAAAAGAGTCACATGTGCATTGCATCTTGGACTGAATATTTGGCATCGACTTGATTGGATATATACATCGTTCTATCAGTATGCTTGTGATCTCGTATGCCGTAATTGTACTTTGATTGTATTAGTATTGTGTTTTGTATAATTCTCGGATGCGTCTTGTATCATGCTTATGTGATGCATGAATTGGGAGAATCATCGATGATGGTTTCTCATTGAGTTCGCAAACTCATCCAAAATTGCAATCTATTTTTCAGGACTAGAAGAGTACCCCGTTTGACACGGGAGTATGCCTGGGTGCAAGTTGAGGTAGGGGTTGGGATCAGTTCGCGTCTGCAATATTGTATTTTTATTTTCTGAATTTTTGTATTCTTTTGTCAAGTCGGTTGTATAGTTAACCGAATCAAATAAATTGTGTTTATAAAAAGGGCCCCGAGGCCAGTGAATTGTTTATGTAAATAGTTTTCTGCATAATATGTGATGTGTACGTATGTGCGTTTTAAAAAAAATATATATACCGAGTTTTACCGACCGACTGATGTAGTACGCCACCCTCGCGGGGCACGGACTCGGATGTCACCAACGATATCGGGTTCGGGTCACTCGGGAGTGGGGTGTTACATTTAGGTGGTATCAGAGCCCAGTATTACGTAATGTATCTGGGCACAGTCTGAAACGTAGGGTGCATGCATTTGAGTCGTGTCATTGCAGACCGTGGCAACTGATCCCTAGTTTGAGTCATACGGGTAGAAACCCTACGTGTGCATACGTGTCAAGTGACTAAGTAAGAGAAAAGTGAGACTGTGTTAGAGGGTGAACCCCTGAAAGTGTATAAACAATTAGGAAAGGAAAAAGGAAAAATGGATAAGGAGATTAATATTGTCTTGTGGTTAGAATGATCAGTATTGGCTAGATCGATTAAGGAAAGAAGTGATATCACAAGTAATTCCCGGATTAAAATGGAAAATTACGGCAATAGAAAATGAATATGGCTAGGACTGGGAGAGGTCCACTAGAGATATGGGAAGCATACTGGTTATAGCAGACCTAAGTGAGATTAAAAGTCCGGGATGACAAAGTAATTAGAGTTCTAACTGTAGATGCGATGAACTGAGAAATCTTGGAACTGAGTAAAGTGTAGATGATCCGAACAGTGATATGGATTCACCGCATTTACTTCAATATCGATACATATCATAAGTAGATGAGGATAGCGAGATTGTAAGAGATAAATAGTGGATCAGAATGGCCTATCGAGAACCGAAAGAATTGAAAAGCAAGATGCCTAGTGCCTAGTAGAGTAAAAAAAAAAGACATAGTGAGATGAAAGTGTAGGGATAAACTGAAATGACTTGGGGAAACGGTTATGATTATGAGCGCCTAAGCGTGAGACTGAAATGATTATGTGAATATTGTGCGTAGAGTTTGGAAACTAGTATCAAAGGATGGTAAGGGAAAAAGACAGACTGACAATATTCTACTGGTTGTGTATCGGAAAGTTCTAGATTTGGTTGAAAAGATGTATATAGACACAGAAATGATAAGCGGATGGGTAAATAGATGCCTGGATAGAGACAGAGTAGAGTTGTATTAACGATTCTATTCTGTATCAGAGACTGTTTGAGGAAAATAAAGGGATACGTAGTAATAAAGAGATGACAGTGTATAAGTCAAGCTGTTATGATCTTATAAGATCAAGCTTGCACATGACGGATATGAAAATAAAATGATGAGACATATAGTTTAATGATACGTGGAAAATGAAACAATGATCGTGATATATGAAAAGAGTAGTCTCATTTAAGTCGATTTAATGTTGGGAGTAGCTATTGGACAGTAAAGTTGATTATGAGTAATGAAACGATATGAGATATACATGGAAATAGTAAAGGAAATGATCGGTGAATGATTAGAGTGACTATAAGTGTAAAGTTTATAAGGGATTACAAGAAGACATAAGAGGATCAGGCGACTGCACGAGAAGCAAAAAAAAGATTTTGGCATAAGTCCTCTATTCGAGGATTAGCATAAACGGAAGGAGCTCGTGGAAGTCTGAATGGTATAAAATAAAATGAAATAAGTTTTACTTGAGGTGGGGATTATTGATAAGTGTTAAAGAAAGTATTTAGGTGATCATCACATGGAACCTTAGTGCAAGGAATGTTCGATCTTTAAATTATGACATAAACTTGTTCGATTAAGGTGGTGTGTAAGAATGATTGAAAAGCAATAGGACACTAATTGGTGACGAGACTTTCGTGAACAGTATAAAGATGATGGTCAAACGAAAAGAAGTACGGACAAAATTAAAAGTGAAATGGAGTCAAAGTGAAATAAATGACCGAGGTTATTTGCACTGTGTGTATGGAAATGTAATGTATCCAATGACATGAATGGAATGTTAATTTGAGGTGATCCTGTTGCAATGAAAAGTTAATAGATCTCTATATGTGAGATAAAATTTTTGGGGAAAATCTTGATTTGAAACTAAGAATAAAATAGTCCAGATCTGTGAAGTGGAATTTATGAAAGTCCAAGTATGGATGACTAGGTATTAATATATGTGATTGACGGGAAATCAATTGAAAAGAGAAAATGAGTAGAGACAAGAAGTCCTAAAGAGAAATTGACAATGACGAGATACAGTGTTACCTTCATAAATACACTACTTGTGGACTCAATGAAAAAGTTGAATGATGTATGGTAAATAGGGAATTTTGTGAGGTAAACAAATGGTAATGACTATAGACGGAATGTGTGTGAAAATGTCGAACAGTGAAAAGTAAAAAGAACTGTATTAGTAATTGAGAAATTTGATACTGAGGGCATATCCTTGGAGAGTGGGCAATGTGTGATGAACTGAGACAATATGATAAACTGGTATAAGATAAAGTGAACTGACTGTGACAAATGGTATTGGAGACTTTAGATTGCTATAAGGATACATTGTGTTTATTCGACGAAAAAGATGGGCATAAATGACTACTATACTGACAATTCTGAATTAAACAAATATTTCTGACTAGTGATCAGATAAGGCTACAAGGAACAGATCAATTACAGATATTGGGATTTACAAAGAATGTCCAGTAGATGATGGGTAATTGTGAAGTGTTTCTGGAAATTGAGATACTGGATAAAGGTAAGAATGGTTA
Source organism: Erythroxylum novogranatense (assembly GCA_029891385.1). Lineage (NCBI taxonomy): Eukaryota > Viridiplantae > Streptophyta > Magnoliopsida > Malpighiales > Erythroxylaceae > Erythroxylum > Erythroxylum novogranatense. The sequence goes on along the minus strand of JAIWQS010000034.1, from coordinate 692,942 downwards.
AGAGTGCAAGAGTTATAGCGGTGAGTCCTAGAAGGAGACTGAATATGCAAGTGAAGTTAGAAAAACAATACTGAATGATTCATCGAAGAAGTAGACATTCTAGTAATTATGTGAAAAGTGAAATTGAAGAACTGTGGGTATAGAATGAAGTGATTATTGATTCAAGTGCTTATAGGTTTGAATGTGCAACAAAAAAAATGCTTGATTAGGATCGTGTTATAGAGTTCGATTTCAATATATCGCTATACCGCACAGTACTAGTACCTAATGGGAGTCAAAGACCATAATGAATTTGAGACTGTGATGAGTGAGACAAAGGAAAGTTGACCTAGGAAAACTGCATGGGTTAGCTCAAGTGGATCAGGATCGGACAAATGAAATAGAGTTAAATGCATATCTGAATAGAGTGTGTGAACACTATAGAACAGTGAATGGTTTAAAGAGAGTTGAATTTGAATGAAAGTCAATGGATTATAAGAAAGCATTAGGTACATTATCACCGGTTATAGCGAAATGGACCTAATTGTTAGTGTGTACTCAGAAGTGATAAAAAGGCGTATCAATGGGACACGAATTAGTTTTCATGTTACTGGCGAAAAAGGTATTGGATTGATAAAATTTGATAAGTGAACAAGTTCGAAAAGGAGCTGAGTCATAGTGGTTACTCTGACAATGGCAAGTGAGATAGTACAATAGTAAGATCGCCAACTGACAACCTTGTTGAATCCGTCTACTGTGATGAGTGATAGTGAGTTAGCTACATAAGTGACTGAACAATAGACTTAGTGTGGTTACTGTGACTTTTCGAGAAAATGAATTATTAAGGGAAAAAAAAGTGTATGGGACATGTAGGGACATTTGATGATTGTCAGTGAACTGTTGACTGGAAATTTCGAGGATGAATTTTTTTTAAGGAGGGGGGAATTGTAACATCCCACCCCCTACTAGAAGGGTAAAATAATAAAATTGGCATAGGATGAGATGGATCGGAATGACTTAGGACTGTCCATGCATACAGGTACTAGTCACCAGTGAAATCTGTGCACATGAAATTACGGTACATGCATACATGACATTCCCGGTAATTGGGCCTAATGCAATTTTATTGGGATTAACGTGGTTATTGGTTTGAAAAATTAGTCTGAGTGCACCACTGAGTGTTTTGTATTTTACTGGAATTATAGGAATTTTTCTGGATTTTTCCGGAGAACATTTCCGGACCGGCAAAATCGCCGGTAAATGGCCTCACTGTGTTTTTGTTGTAGAAAATGTGATTTTCCTGATTGAAAAATTATTTGGAGTGCACTGTTATATGCTTTACGATTTTGGGGAATTTCATTAATTTTCAAAAAAATAATTCGGGGAAATTCCCGGAAAGTCCCGGACCGGATAAAATCGCCAAGTGGCGAACCGGTTGATTTTCGGTAGCGAAAATTGCTACCAAATGATACTGTATTATTGGGTATATTATTTTGGGATTGAAATTAGGGTCATTTGAGTTGATTGGGTTTATTTTTGATCTGGATTATTAAATGATTACTTTGACTTTTCCTTAAAAAGTGTGACCAACCATAATTTGCCACCAAATTACCTTCTTTAATGCCACTTCTTAATGCCTATCGGTTTGCTTCATTGGAAGAAGCAAAAGATAAGTGTTCTTGCTATTTTTTTTAACTCATCCGAAGCCTCCTTCCTTCTTTTTGTTTCTCACCATCGACTTTCACCTTCTTCATTACACCTTCCTTCAAATATTCAAGGATTCTCCTACTTCCAACTAACTTAGTGTCTTACCCTCTTCATGAAGAGTCATGAGCTTGTTGGATGTTAGTAGAAGTAGGTAGAAAGTATAGGAAAGAATTGAAGGGAAGAGAAGGAGGAAAACTAATAGGTAAGTTCTTTAATTATTATGTTTAATGATGTTGTTAGAATGACTTGCATGTCATGGTTGGTAGAAGCTTTGAATGAGAGGTTGGGAGCATCTATTATGCTTAGGGATGCATGATATTGATGTCTTTTATTGCTTGGATTAAGTGGGTATAAGGTTAAGTGATGGTTGTATTGAAAGTAGTATGATATGGTTTGATTTTAAATGGAATATGGATGACTACTTTGGGTATCTGAATTGAGGAATTAAGTGCTACAATTTTTCAGTATTAGCCCTAGTATATGTATGAATGTGGTAAGACCTAATTTGTATTTAATTGGATGTCTAGTGATGTGACAAAGGCATTGGAAATGATAGATCTAAGGTTTAACACTAAATCTGGAAAATTAAGGTTTTAATTGATGTTACTGTTTTACTCATAATTTATTGTGTAGTAATGCAAATGAGGTAAGGTTAGTGGCCACTGAAACTTTGGGATGTTGGTTTCAATTTAGTGTGAAATAGGTGTTGTTGAATTTTAATGATAGAAGGGTGAATTTTTTAATGTAAAGTTACTGTTCCATTGCCTGTGAACAGTAACCGAAACAACAACATATGAACTTTGCTGATTTTTCTGAATTAATTGAGATGGAATTAGGGTGAATGGTCTTCATGAAAGTTGTAGCATATTTAATTAGCTTTCCATTTCTACTGATCTTGCTATTTTTAGAGTTGTATATTGAGAGATATGAACTGATTACTATTGACTGGTGTTTGAGCATTTTGATGAAACCTAGTCTAAGTGTGATTTTGTGAGTTTTCGGATTGGAGGCAATTTTAACATTTTATGTGGACTGAATTGGTATGAGTGATCTTCTGAAAAGTTGTAGGGGAAGAAATGAACTTGAAAATGATATATGGCATGTAATTTTTAGAAGTCAGAGTTGGGATTTATGATTTTGCAAAACCTGATCCTGCATTAGGATGTGAATGGATGATCATGGCAGTAACTTGCATAGTAGTTTTGAAATTTTTAGAAATCGAATTGGAGTGTGAGTTCTTCATGAAACTTGAAGTTTGTGATCTTATCTTTTCAGGGATATAAGGTTGAGAATTTGGTGACATTTTTGCTAAGAGATATGCTGTTTGGGAAATTACTGTTCAGATTGGTTGGTTTCAGTAGGTTGATACTTTGGTGAATTGTTTGACATAGTTAACAAATGAATCTGATTTTGGATTGTTCATGAAAGTAATAGATAACATGGTGATCTTGATGAGCATATTTATTGTGTCATTGTTGACTGAAGAATCAGAGAGTTACTGAATTTGAAACATACTGCCCTGTTTTGATAGGTTTTGAGTGGGCAGTAGGTTTGAGTGGGTTTTAACACCCTTAGGGGTGAAAGTAATTTTATGATCTTCATGAAACTTGTAGAGGGTTTCATTATCTTTCCAACAAGGTATAGTTTGCATTTTCAGAAATGTGTAGAAAACGTTATGGGTGTTGGAAGTTTGGTTGGAAATCAGAAAATAAAGGGGAAATAAGGGTTATATATAAAATATAAATTGTTGAGTTTTGGTTTCTTTCGTGAATAACTTTTCCGTCCGGCGCCTGATTGACCTGATTCTTGAGGCATCGGATTCATTGAATATTTAATTTCATTTTCTGAGAGATTCAGGATTTTAGACGGAATTTGACGTAGCCTCGCAACGGAACAATGAATCACCGTTTTATTTAATCGGGGACCTATAGAGGTCCGAATTGCGCACCGTCAGTGCCTATGGATTCCTAATTTTTTTGATAGAATTTTATTATGGGAAAATATTGGATTAGGGCCGGGATTGCCATGAACATGCATTATACACGTTTGACTGATTTCATGTGCATTGTTTAGTCATTTATACCAATGGTAATGGTTATTCATTTAACTTGCTATAGAGGCTCAAGTGGACCACCGCTCCACGACTTGGCGAGACTTCCGGCGCTAGCGTGGAAGTTATTAGGTAAGTAACCTAGTTGGTTATTCCAATCTATGTGTTTATCGTGATTGATTGTTCTACGGGGATTACGTGGATTATAATTGCCTACGGGATTACGTGGATTAAAACCGTGATTTGATTGCCTACGGGATTACGTGGATTATATGTGGCATTATTGATCGTGATTTACATGAGGCAACCGTCTAATTGGATTGAATATTTGACCGTGTATTATCATGTTTATCGCTATGGAACATGTGCATTCATGCACAAATGCATCCTCATCGTTAAAAGGAAAATTGTGAACCGAGACGCCATCAGATCGAACCGAGCCTAGAGCTCGATATACTCGAACCGAGCCTTGAGCTCGACGGAGATGATTCTCCCAGCACGCGTCTATACCGATCATCATTATGCGCTAGGTCACAATCTCGTAATAAATCGGAAAAGAATCACATGTGCATTGCATATCGGATCAATATTTGCATCAGATTTGATTGGATATATACATCGTTCTATATCGAATCGTGATCTGTATGTCGTAATTGTATTTTGATTGTATTAGTATTGTGTTTTGTATAATTACTGGATGCATACTGTATCATGCTTATGTGATACATGAATTGGGAGAACCATCGATGATGGTTTCTCATTGAGTTCGCAAACTCATCCAAAATTGCAATCTATTTTTCAGGACTAGAAGAGTACCCGCTTGACACGGAGTATGCCTGCAGGTGCAAGTTGAGGTAGGGGTTGGGATCTGTTCGTCTGCATTATTGTATTTTTATTTTCTGAATTTTTGTATTACTGCTGAAGTCAGTTTGTATAGTTAACCGACTGAAATAAATTGTGTTTATGAAAAGGACCCCAAGGCCAGTGAATTGTTTATGTAAATAGTTTTCTGCATAATATGTGATGTGTACGTATGTGCGTTTTAAAAAAAATATATACCAAGTTTTACCGACCGACTGATGTAGTACGCCACCCTCGCGGGGCACGGACTCGAATGTCACCAACGATATCGGATTCGGGTCACTCGGGAGTGGGGTGTTACATTTAGGTGGTATGAGAGCCCAGAATTACGTAATGTATCTGGGCACAGCCTGAAACATAGGGTGCATGCATTTGAGTCGTGTCATTGCGCATCGTGGCAACCGATCCCTAGTTTGAGTCATACGGTAGAAACCCCACGTGCATATACGTGTCAAGTGACTAAGTAAGAGAAAAGTGAGATCGTGTTAGAGGGTGAACCCCTGAAAGTGTATAAACAATTAGGAAAGGAAAAAGGAAAAATGGATAAGGAGATTAATATTGTACTGTGGTTAGAATGACTGTATTGGCCTAGACTGATTAAGGAAAGAAGTGATATCACAAGTAATTCCCGGATTAAAATGGCAAAATTATGGCAATAGAAAATGAATATGGCTAGGACTGGGAGAGGTCCACTAGAGATATGGGAAGCATATTGGTTATAGCAGACCTAAGTGAGATTAAAAGTCCGGGATGACAAAGTAATTAGAGTTCTAACTGTAGATGCGATGAACTGAGAAATCTTGGAACTGAGTAAAGTGTAGATGATCCGATCAGGCAGATATGGATTCACTGCATTTGTGTTCAATATCAGTACATATCATAAGTAGATGAGGATAGCGAGATTGTAAGAGATAAATAGTGGACTGTAATGGCCTATCGAGAACTGAAAGAACTGAAAAAGCAAGATGCCTAGTGCCTAGTAGAGTAAAAAAAAAAGACATAGTGAGATGAAAGTGTAGGGATAAACTGAAATGACTTAGGGAAACGGTTATGATTATGAGCGCCTAAGCGTGAGACTGAAATGATTATGTGAATATTGTGCGTAGAGTTTGGAAACTAGTATCAAAGGATGGTAAGGGAAAAAGACAGACTGACAATATTCTACTGATTGTGTATCGGAAAGTTCTAGATTTGGTTGAAAAGATGTATATAGACACAGAAATGATAAGCGGATGGGTAAATAGATGCCTGGATAGAGACAGAGTAGAGTTGTATTAATGATTCTGCTGTATCGAGGATCGTGAATATCTTATCGAGACCTGCTTGAGGAAAATAAAGGGATACGTAGTAATAAAGAGATGATAGATGTATAAGTCAAGTCATTATGATCTTATAAGATCAAGCTTGCACATGACGGATATGAAAATAAAATGATGAGACATATAGTTTAATGATACGTGGAAAATGAAACAATGATAGTGATATATGAAAAGAGTTGTCTCATTTAAGTCGATTTAATGTTGGGAGTAGCTATTGGACAAGAAAGTTGATTATGAGTAATGAAACGATGTGAGATATACATGGAAATAGTAAAGGAAATGATCGGTGAATGATTAGAGTGACTATAAGTGTAAAGTTTATAAGGGATTACAGTAAGACATAAGAGGACTGGGCGTACCTGTCTGAGAAGCAAAAAAAAATGATTTTTGGCATAAGTCCTCTATTTGAGGATTAGCATAAATGGAAGGGAGCTCTGTGGAAGTCTGAATGGTATAAAATAAAATGAAATAAGTTTTACTGAGGTGGGGATTACTGATAAGTGTTAAAGAAAGTATTTAGGTGACTGTCACATGGAACCTTAGTGCAAGGAATGTTCTGATCTTTAAATTATGGCATAAACTTGTTCTAATTAAGGTGGTGTGTAAGAATGATTGAAAAGCAATAGGGACACTAATTGGTCGATTTAGACTTTCGTGAACAGATAAAGATGATGGTCAAACGAAAAGAAGTACGGACAAAATTAAAAGTGAAATGGAGTCAAAGTGAAATAAATGACCGAGGTTATTTGCACTGTGTGTATGGAAATGTAATGTATCCAATGACATGAATGGAATGTTAATTTGAGGTGATCCTGTTGCAATGAAAAGTTAATAGATCTCTATATGTGAGATAAAATTTTTGGGGAAAATCTTGATTTGAAACTAAGAATAAAATAGTCCAGATCTGTGAAGTGGAATTTATGAAAGTCCAAGTATGGATGACTAGGTATTAATATATGTGATTGACGGGAAATCAATTGAAAAGAGAAAATGAGTAGAGACAACAAGTCCTAAAAAGAAATTGACAATGACGAGATACAGTGTTACCTTCATAAATACACTACTTGTGGACTCAATGAAAAAGTTGAATGATGTATGGTAAATAGGGAATTTTGTGAGGTAAACAAATGGTAATGACTATAGACGGAATGTGTGTGAAAATGTCGAATGTTGAAAAGTAAAAAGAATCAGTATTAGTAATTGAGAAATTTGATATCGAGGGCATATCCTTGGAGAGTGGGCAATGTGTGATGAATCGAGACAATATGATAAACCGTATAAGATAAAGTGAACTGATCGTGACAAATGGTATTGAGACTTTAGATTGCTATAAGGATACATTGGTTTATTCGACGAAAAAGATGGGCATAAATGACTACTATAATCGACAATTCAATTAAACAAATATTTCGACTAGTGATTAGATAAGGCTACAAGGAATAGATCAATTACAGATATTGGGATTTACAAAGAATGTCCAGTAGATGATGGGTAATTGTGAAGTGTTTCTGGAAATTGAGATACTGGATAAAGGTAAGAATGGTTAAGAGTGCAAGAGTTACAGATGGTGAGTCCTGAAGGAGACCGAATATGCGAAAGTGAAGTTAGAAAACAATCTTGAATGATTCATCAAGAAGTAGACATTCTAGTAATTATGTGAAAAGTGAAATTGAAGAACTGTGGGTAGAGAATGAAGTGATTATTGATTCAAGTGCTTATAGGTTTGAATGTGCAACAAAAAAAATGCTTGATTAGGATCGTGTTATAGAGTTCTGATTTCCTGTAGGAATATACTGCTATACCGCACAGTACCTAATGGGAGTCAAAGACCATAATGAATTTGAGACTGTGATGAGTGAGACAAAGGAAAGTTGACCTAGGAAAACTGCATGGGTTAGCTCAAGTGGATCAGGATCGGACAAATGAAATAGAGTTAAATGCATATCTGAATAGAGTGTGTGAACACTATAGAACAGTGAATGGTTTAAAGAGAGTTGAATTTGAACAGAAAGTCAATGGATTATAAAGAAAGCATTAGGTACATTATCACTGGTTATAGCGAAATGGACCTAATTGTTACTGTGTACTCAGAAGTGATAAAAAGGGGTATCAATGGGACACGAATTAGTTTTCATGTTACTGGCGAAAAAGGTATTGGATTGATAAAATTTGATAAGTGAACAAGTTCGGAAAGGAGCTGAGTCATAGTGGTTACTCTGAAAATGGCAAGTGAGATAGTACGATAGTAAGATCGCCAACTGACAACCTTGTTGATTCCGTCTACTGTGATGAGTGATAGTGAGTTAGCTACATAAGTGACTGAACAATTGACTTAGTGTGGTTACTGTGACTTTTCGAGAAAATGAATTATTAAGGAAAAAAAGTGTATGGGACATGTAGGGACATTTGATGACTGTCAGTGAACTGTTGACTGGAAATTTTGAGGACGAAATTTTTAAGGAGGGGGGAATTGAACATCCACCCCTACTGGAAGGAAAATAGTAAAATTGGCATAGGATGAGATGGATCGAATGACTTAGATCGTCCATGCATCTGGTACTAGTAACCAGTGAAATCTGTGCACATGAAATTACGGTACATGCATACATGACATTCCCGGTAATTGGGCCTAATGCAATTTTATTGGGATTAACGTGGTTATTGGTTTGAAAAATTAGTCTGAGTGCACCACTGAGTGTTTTGTATTTTACTGGAATTATAGGAATTTTTCTGGATTTTTCCGGAGAACATTTCCGGACCGGCAAAATCGCCGGTAAATGGCCTCACTGTGTTTTTGTTGTAGAAAATGTGATTTTCCTGATTTGGAGTGCACTGTTATATGCTTTACGATTTTGGGGAATTTCATTAATTTTCAAAAAAATAATTCGGGGAAATTCCCGGAAAGTCCCGGACCGGATAAAATCGCCAAGTGGCGAACCGGTTGATTTTCGGTAGCGAAAATTGCTACCAAATGATACTGTATTATTGGGTATATTATTTTGGGATTGAAATTAGGGTCATTTGAGTTGATTGGGTTTATTTTTGATCTGGATTATTAAATGATTACTTTGACTTTTCCTTAAAAAGTGTGACCAACCATAATTTGCCACCAAATTACCTTCTTTAATGCCACTTCTTAATGCCTATCGGTTTGCTTCATTGGAAGAAGAAAAAGATAAGTGTTCTTGCTATTTTTTTTAACTCATCCGAAGCCTCCTTCCTTCTTTTTGTTTCTCACCATCGACTTTCACCTTCTTCGTTACACCTTCCTTCAAATATTCAGGATTCTCCTACTTCCAACTAACTTAGTGTCTTACCCTCTTCATGAAGAGTCATGAGCTTGTTGGATGTTAGTAGAAGTAGGTAGAAAGTATAGGAAAGAATTGAAGGGAAGAGAAGGAGGAAAAGCTAATAGGTAAGTTCTTTAATTATTATGTTTAATGATGTTGTTAGAATGACTTGCATGTCATGGTTGGTAGAAGCTTTGAATGAGAGGTTGGGAGCATCTATTATGCTTAGGGATGCATGATATTGATGTCTTTTATTGCTTGGATTAAGTGGGTATAAGGTTAAGTGATGGTTGTATTGAAAGTAGTATGATATGGTTTGATTTTAAATGGAATATGGATGACTACTTTGGGTATCTGAATTGAGGAATTAAGTGCTGCAATTTTCAGTATTAGCCCTAGTATATGTATGAATGTGGTAAGACCTAATTTGTATTTAATTGGATGTCTAGTGATGTGACAAAGGCATTGGAAATGATAGATCTAAGGTTTAACACTAAATCTGGAAAATTAAGGTTTTAATTGATGTTACTGTTTTACTCATAATTTATTGTGTAGTAATGCAAATGAGGTAAGGTTAGTGGCCACTGAAATTTTGGGATGTTGGCTTCAATTTAGTGTGAAATAGGTGTTGTTGAATTTTAATGATAGAAGGGTGAATTTTTGAATGGAAAGTTACTGTTCCATTGCCTGTGAACAGTAACCGAAACCACAACATATGAACTTTGCTGATTTTTCTGAATTAATTGAGATGAATTAGGGTGAATGGTCTTCATGAAATTTGTAGCATATTTAATTAGCTTTCCATTGCTACTGATCTTGATATTTTTAGAGTTGTATATTGGGAGATATGAACTGATTACTATTGACTGGTTTTTGAGCATTTTGATGAAACCTAGTCTAAGTGTGATTTTGTGAGTTTTCGGATTGGAGGCAATTTTAACATTTTATGTGGACTGAATTGGTATGAGTGATCTTCTGAAAAGTTGTAGGGGAAGAAATTACCTTGAAAATGATATATGGCATGTAATTGTTAGAAGTCAGAGTTGGGATTTATGATTTTGCAAAACCTGATCCTGCATTAGGATGTGAATGGCTGATCATGGCAGTAACTTGCATAGTAGTTTTGAAATTGTTAGAAATCGAATTGGAGTGTGAGTTCTTCATGAAACTTGAAGTTTGTGATCTTATCTTTTCAGGGATATAAGGTATAGAAGTTGGTGACATTTGTGCTAAGAGATATGCTGTTTGGGAAATTACTGTTCAGATTGGTTGGTTTCAGTAGGTTGATACTTTGGTGAATTGTTTGACATAGTTAACAAATGAATCTGATTTTGGATTGTTCATGAAAGTAATAGATAACATGGTGATCTTGATGAGCATATTTATTGTGTCATTTTTGACTGAAGAATCGGAGAGTTACTGAATTTGAAACATACTGCCCTGTTTTGATAGGTTTTGAGTGGGCAGTAGGTTTGAGTGGGTTTTTAACACCCTTAGGGGTGAAAGTAATTTTTATGATCTTCATGAAACTTGTAGAGGGTTTCATTATCTTTCCAACAAGGTATAGTTTGCATTTTTCAGAAATGTGTAGAAAACGTTATGGGTGTTGGAAGTTTGGTTAGAAATCAGAAAATAAAGGGGAAATAAGGTTATATATAAAATATAAATTGTTGAGTTTTGGTTTCTTTCGTGAATAACTTTTCCGTCCGACGCCCGATTGACCTGATTCTTGAGGCATCGGATTCATTGAATATTTAATTTCATTTTCTGAGAGATTCGGGATTTTTAGACGGGAATTTGACGTAGCCCCGGGTAACGGAACGGTGAATCACTGTTTTATTTAATTGGGGACCTATAGAGGTCCGAATTGCGCACCGTCAGCGCCTATGGATTCCTAATTTTTGATAGAATTTTATTATGGGAAAATATTGGATTAGGGCCGGGATTGCCATGAACATGCATTATACACATTTGACTGATTTCATGTGCATTGTTTAGTCATTTATACCAATGGTAATGGTTATTCATTTAACTTGCTATAGAAGCTCAAGTGGACCATCGTTCCACAGACTTGGCAGAGACTTCCCGGCGCTAGCGTGGAAGTTATTAGGTAAGTAACCTAGTTGGTTATTCCAATCTATGTGTTTACTGTGATTGATTGCCCTACGGGGATGACGTGGATTATAATTGCCCTACGGGGATTACGTGGATTATAACTGTGATTTGATTGCCTTACGGGGATTACGTGGATTATATGTGGCATTACTGACTGTGATTTACATGAGGCAACTGTCTAATTGGATTGAATATTTGGACTGTGTATTATCATGTTTACTGCTATGAAACATGTGCATTCATGCACAAATGCATCCCATTGTTAAAAGGAAAATTGTGAACCGAGACGCCACTGTACTGAACCGAGCCTAGAGCTCGATATACTGAACCGAGCCTTGAGCTCGACGGGAGATTATTCTCCCCAGACACGTCTGTACTGATCACTGTTATGCGCTAGGTCACAATACTGTAATGAACTGGAAAAGAGTCACATGTGCATTGCATACTGGACTGAATATTTGCCATGATTTGATTGGATATATACATCGTTCTATGATATGAATCGTGATCTGTATGCCGTAATTGTATTTTGATTGTATTAGTATTGTGTTTTGTATAATTACTGGATGCATACTGTATCATGCTTATGTGATGCATGAATTGGGAGAACCATCGATGATGGTTTCTCATTGAGTTATAAACTCATCCAAAATTGCAATCTATTTTTCAGGACTAGAAGAGTACCCGTTTGACACGGAGTATGCATGGGTGCAAGTTGAGGTAGGGGTTGGGATCAGTTCGCGTCTGCATTATTGTATTTTTATTTTCTGAATTTTTGTATTACTCTTGAAGTCGGTTTGTATAGTTAACCGACTGAAATAAATTGTGTTTATGAAAAGGGCCGAGGCGATGAATTGTTTATGTAAATAGTTTTCTGCATAATATGTGATGTGTACGTATATGCGTTTTTTAAAAAAATACCGAGTTTTACCGACCGATCGATGTAATCGCCACCCTCAAGGGCACGGACTCGGATGTCACCAACGATATCGGGTTCGGGTCACTTTCGGAGTGGGTGTTACATTAACGCTTATTCGAAGGCAACTCAACATTTCAACTCTTTTTGTTATTTTATTAATTTCATTTTTTTCATACCATTGTATTCTAGTCTACGGTGTGTTGCATTGGGTTAGTGTTTATGAGACATCCCAATGAAACCTTCTATTAGCATAAGGAATAGCGTGATCATAACTCATCAATCCTAGAGGTAAGACCCATATTAAGTGTGGGGGAGGTAAGTAGCAATGTCTCTATGTTTCATTTAATATTTTCACTAATTTCATTTATACATCATGCATATAGTCCTATGGTATCCTTGAGTAGTTAAAAGGAACAAAATAGGAGTGAATTAAGTGAGACAACCTTAGATTCATAGAAAATGTCCGTTTAGCAGACTACAGATTCATAATGTAGCACCCCACTCTTATAAGACCCGAACCCAACATCGATGGGTGATATTTAAGTCCGTGCCTCTCGAGAGTGGCGTGCTAGAACACTCAATCAGTCAAAATTTTGTATAAATTTTTTTAATACAATTAAATACGTAGAAATCAATAATCAATTAGGGCCCATTTTATTTCATAAACATTTTTCAAATCAACACATTACAATCAGTACACAACTCATCAAAGATTCACTAATCACTTAGGGCCCATTACAAATACAAAACATTTATAATTTCAAAGTAATTACATACCTCAATATTCAATTACAAATGATTCAAAAATTTGCGAAATGTATAATTCATTACAAAATTAAAGAAATACAATGTAGACGCAAACTGATCCTGGCCTTTATCTTTCCCTTGCATGTAGTAAGGATACTCTTGTTTGCCTAACGGGGTATTCTTTTGAGTCCTAAAAAATATTTGCAAATTTTGGGTGAGTTTTTTGAATTCAATGAGTGACCATCATCGATGGCTCACCCAATCACATAACACATAAATCACATCATTACACATTTCACACTTCACATTCAACACAATTTGATCACTCGTATTATGCATATGTAGTGCACATAAGACCCACTTTTTATTTGTTACTTTGTTGTGACCGAGTGCCTAAACTATCCCATATAGGGCTCATTGATAATTGTCGCTTATCCGCTTGGGGGATACAGGGATCATTAAATGCCGAGCCTGAGGCTCTGATTCACTTTTAAGTGAAGCTTGTTTTCACTCATTGAGCTTTAAGCTCTGATCGGTGGCTACTTTAGTCACAACAGTCATTATGTTTCATGCATTCATGAAATGAAATGCATCATTCACATATGATCACTTATTCACTTTCACATATCATTGGACCTTAGTCCAGTATTCAACATTTATGTTAAGAAACACTTTGTGATCATGCATTCATGTCATGAAACATTTAGTTAATCACATTTACATGCAATTAGCACTTCAATATTACATTCAAGTATCAGAAACCTCAGACCTTCATTATACGGAATCACATAATCAATTCACAACTCATTCATAATCACTCAAGTCATAACATAAATGAAACAAACAATAAGGTAAGACCATCTAGGTCTATTCACAGTACGCTCTAAATTAACTTTTGTTTCCCAATTTTGGGAACACCTGAATGCGGATATTTAACCTACACAACACATTTATGCAAGATACAAACATACATCACAATTTGTACAATCATAAGTGTTTAATAATCCACATGAATGAAATAACATATGCACAATGCATGTTCATGACAATCACAGGTATTTTACCATTAATTTCACACAAAGTCATTCTCATATTAAAATTCCTCTAATTATAGTTTATACTTAGGTTTATGTCTCACCAAAACCATTAAAATCTCCATTCCTTTCTCATTAACCCACTTTAGAATTTTTCCAAATCACACTTTCGACTCTATTATTCGCATTCAATAAGAAAGTGAAACTGATGTAATTTGGTCACACTCTCTTCTAAAAAAGGGTTCTTTTATGTCTTATCTTCCCATTGATACAAAAATCACTGAATTTGGTTTAGTAATTTGGAAGATATGCCTCAAACACTATCGGGTTATCTATATTCAAAAACAATATACTATGCACAACTTCTATCCAAAAATTCAACATCTTAGAGACTGAATCATAATTGAACTTTTTCATATGATTTATATCCCTATATCTCTAGTGTACTCTAAATCAAAAATCATCTCATTTGAAATCTTATAGATCCAGATATAATCAAAATACTGAAGTATGCTCAGTGAAAGAACACCAATTCATATTATTTAATAGCACACTCAATGTACCCGTCCCACGTTTTTCACTCAATCTTTCTCAATTGAATTAAAAGGGCTATCATTTTTGGTGGAGATGTAGAAAAATGTAGTACAAGTCAAATGGTTCAAAAATCAATTCATTTGGCCGTCTAGAGAAAAAGTTAAGGCCAAAAGAATCAAACAGTGTTTTGTCCTCAATCATATTGGACCTGTCTCGGAACAAATGGCATAACTCTCTATAAAGATATCGGATTAAGATCATATTAGGATGCTTTCAAATATTACTTCAAGATATACAACTTTTATGAAGACCTCAAAGACAGATTCTTTCATTTGAAGGGTCAAAAATGCAGCAGACAATAGGTACAGATGAAGCCAAATGAAAAAGCAGATGAATGGGAAAAAGCAGACAAATCGAGCATATTGCTATAACTTTCCCCACAGATATTGGATTGAGGTTTCTTTATATAATTCAAAAGAGGACTTCGAGATATACAACTTTCATGAAGACTTTAAAGACATATTCTATCTTTTGAAAGGTCAAAAATGGACCAAAAGATAGGTATAGAAAAAGTCAAATGAAAAAGCAGAGAAACAAGAAAAAACAGACGAATCGGGAAAATTGTTATAACTATCCCCAAAGATATTGGATTGATGCATTCTTTATATGGTTCAAAACAAGACTTCAAGATCTACAACTTTTGTGAAGACATTAAAGACAGATTCTACCTTTTGAAGGGTCAAAAATGGAGCAAAAGATAAGTATAGAAGAAGCCAAATGAAAAAACAGAAGGTTAAACATAGAAGAAGTAGAAAGACATAAGATAGCAAAAGACAGATGATACATCATCACAAAAGAAGCAAAACACAGACGACACATCATCAAAGATGACATATCATCACAGAAGAAGTAAAACACAGATGACACGTCATCACAGACGACCCGTCATCACCGAAGAAACAAAATATAAAAGACACGTCATCACAAACAACACATCATCACATAAGAAACAAAACACAGATGACACGTCATCTCAGAAGAACAAAAATAGAAGATATGTCATCACAGATGACACATCACCACAAAAGGAGCAAAACATAGAAGAAGCGAAAAGATAGAAGATACATCTTTTATTATAAGGACTATAACTTTCAGCCTAGAAGTTAAAAAATTCTATACTATATATCGTTGGAAAACTAAAAGAAATATCTAAAACTTTTTAGAAGATAACGTTGCCTAAATCAACCCACAACAATCCATAATTGCCCTAGAATTCAGAACACAAATTTTACATTCATCCACCAATGTACTGCACCCAATTCTCAACTTCATGACAAATTTTGAGATTCTTAAAGACATAATTTAAATTTGATGTCTTCATGAGAAATGTAGCCATATGTTTCTAGTTTAATCCAAATGAAGAATCATCTTGTTTGAATAACTAGAGAAAAATTTATGGCTAAAAGAATGAAGCATACTCCGTGAACATTTTCCAGATTAACCATCTATTTTGTTTCACAATCTTTCCTTAACACAACTCATACCAAGGTCACCTTTTCTACTTCATTTACTCCTCATTCTTAACTCCATTCAAATTAATATCATCCATAAGAAAATATAGTCCATGATACGTGCGATGACAATAAATTCATCAATTTATTTCAAATTTTTAACTCTAATAAATTTATCCACTACTTACTCGTTGAAAACTCCTAAAAGCTTCAACTATCTTCAAGCCCTAACTCCATGCAAAACTCACGTTTCAATGTAAACACTAATCAACCTCTGGTTTTTTTAAGGGAGAAGAAACACTTAGCAGTAAGGTAGAGGAAGGAAAAAAAATTCAAAGAAATTTTGATGGAAAAAACTCTGTGTTTTATGTTTTAAGAAAATTCGAAGGAGGTGATAACAAGGAAAGAAACTTAAGAAATATCAAACCCCTTTTTAAACTCTCGGATATCAAGGCTTACTTCTAACAAAAGTACAAAAAGCAACTTAATACTTGTCACTTTCCTATGGTCTAATCTCTAACTAAGTTTTGTTTGAAACTAACTCTCATAACTCTTATCTTACCATTCAACTATCTCCAAATCTTCTTTTAAATTGCTTTTTCCTTCTTCCCTAATACTCCATAAATTTTGAAATAAATCCTAAATTCATTGAAATTCACAAGTATATAATTCCACTAATCAATAAAAATTTCAATATAATTTAAATTCCAAATTCACAATTTTCTAAAAATAACAACTAATCCAATTATATCCAAAATTATTCATGAATGCATGTACAATTATTTTCATGTGCAGAAAAATTTACTATTTAAGTGTATGTGTATGACATATTATGCATGAACATGAAATGTGTTTCCTACTCAGCAATTTCTCTCACTTATTGTTTTTTCCTTAACATGGGTAGCGAGATGCTACCATTATCCCCTTATTAAAAGAAATTTTGTCCTCAAAATTAATATTTGATTAATCAATAAGGCAGGGGTACTATTACCTCATATGCTCCTCCGTTTCTCATTTAACTTCATCATTGGAATAATTTCTTCTAATTGACCATAATCAATGAAATCAATCAATCCTCTACTCATTTCTTCAGATATAACATTATCTTAACAATTTCATCAATATATTTCAGATTACTCATATTTTTTTTCTTCGTAAGCTATCAATACATCTCTATCAATATTTCTTAACATATTCATATATCACGTATTATGAATCTAAGACATCCTTTATCAAGAACACTAACTCATAATAATTTCTTACAAATCAATTCATATCGGGCTTAGTTTATCCTTTTTCCTTATTTGAGCACACTTTTTCTCAATCTAAGCATATCTTGGCAAGGTGATAGTCTCAAAGACATTCCATCTTTCACTTGATACTTCACATCTCTTTAGTGTTAATACACTCGACTCTTAAGTCTACGTCATTATGTTCCATAAACTCGAAGTTGATCCACTTAACTCATTTATCATTCTTAAATCATTTAACTCCTATTACATATTCATTTCACTCATCAATAGTATCTCGAATCAATTCTAGCCTTCAACCATTTTTAGGCCCTTTTCATTTCAATGTAAGGGCGAACGACTCTTTTTGTTGTTCTATACCTCATACAATATTCTAAAGAGATCACTATGATAATGATTGTTATGTTTGAAGTCACTTAGAACTATATATTGATCTCATATTCCTATGAACTACCAATTAAAAGCTTTAAACATATCTCCAACATGTAAGACTATTGGTAATTCAATCATTCAGTCACTTGATTTTACATTCTTAGCCGTTGAATGTTGTTTATGTGAATTCCTACTAAGATGTATAGCTTAGGTTGTTATTTGGGCTTTCATTAATAATCTCTTTGCTCAATCACCTTTATCGTATACACATACTTCTTATTTCGATCATAAGTATCATGTTTCCAATTCAAACTCAAAATTCATATTCATTTTCAATTCCTCAATAAGATTCAAAATTCTGGATCCTCACTTCAGGCTTTGTCAATCTTTTCATGTGAAACTGATCTTTAATTTCAAAGCGGTCAATACTGCTTCATTTTACCTCAAAATTCAACTTGACATTTTATTCTCTTTATTGCACTAGAATTGGTGACCTTAATATCAAAATTTGTGATACACTATTATGGAATTTTTTGTCCAATGCATCAGATTATAACACTAGCTTTATTAGAAAATACTCGATTGGACAATCCTTTCAATCTTTTCAAACTTAATAATTACCTCAATCTTTTCTGATTTATAAATTCATATATATATATCTAAAATGTTTCTATACAAATAATGTCTCCACGCTTTCAAAGTAATTACTATTGTAGCAAGTTTCAAATCATGCTCATGAGGCTATAATTGTCCCTATGTACACAAAATCACTTTATAATATTGCAACAGATTGCATCTTAATCTTTAATGGGAAGCTCTATTGTATATACTGCGAAATCTCCAAATCTAAATGGCATAATTAACATTGGGATTATAATCCCCCAAAAATTCTTTATACAATTATCACTCATACGGTTTACACCTTTTTTTTCCTTGAGTATTCAAAACTTTCTTTTTACTTTTCGAACACACTCAAAATACCATTTATGATCATAATTGCTAACTGATATAAGTTTGCTTAGATCACTTTAACCTTTAATATCATAATACTGTCAAGGCATTGTTAACTCCAACAGATATAACCTAAGACTCTTTATTCCCATGATTTGTTCTTGTAGTTCTTCAAGTAAATAATTCCTCGATGAGGTAACATTATCTCATGTAAATTTTGGTTTTTCCCCAATTAACTTCTTTTCTTGAATGATTTTCTCCATGCATTCAATTTGCTCTTATTTGACATTAACTTAATTCTAATGTATGTTCATTCTTACTAGTTTCTCCACACATTTTAATTTATTTACAATCTTAACTTCCTAAATTTGTAACACATTCATCATATCTAATTTGTATCTCCCGAATATATTTACATAGAATACAATGTGGACCTATATTCTCCTCATATTAACAATTAATGTCTCCTCAAATTCAATAATCCAATCACATAGTCTTCGTTATGCTCGAGTCTTCGTTAGGGATATGACTCCAATATTTATTTTTGACTCATTAACTACTCATTTCTGATTTTTTCCTTCATTAATCATTCTTAAATTGAACCATCTGGTTTACTGAACCTATCTCAATGAAATTCTTCTTTGGAAGAAGATTTCTTGATACTATCCTCGATACTGCTCATGAAATCCTTATCAATCAATTATTTTCCATGATTACTTATCAATCATTCTTAATACCTCAAGAAGATCAATTTCAACTTTTCGTAATATCTCAATAATATTAATTTATGTCATAACTTATATGATTAGAACATCCTTTATAATAAGGCTCAAGGCATTAAGCAAATTCGTTTACTCTAATACCTTGTTATATACTATCCAAAATCATTACATCTTATCTAGAAATGTATTTATGTCAATTCTCTAATTAATAACATTCGCTAATGATACTTAAATTCCAATTAATTCTAGACAACAGTTTTATCCTTATTCCTTCCAATGATTGGGGTATCCCCACATGATCTTGATAGAGACCTATTCCACTATTGCGCCTTGCACTTTCCTCCTCTCATTATCAAACATACTAACTTCACTTTTACTCTAATTTTCCAGAATTTACCTCTTTTGAGGCTACCTCATTTTGAAATGAGTCAACTACCATATCGAGTACATCCATTCTTCTCATTTGATTCGTCATCTTTTTCTTTATCTCATTCTTACATAAAATCCTCTCTTATATGCATTTCTAACTTTCTCCTTACTACACATCATTCATTTCTTATTAAATCATTTATGACTATTTCATTCCCCTTTTTCTCTTTCCTCATTTTCCTATTTTCATTTATTCATCTTATATATATTCACAATCCACTCAGAGTTATAGATGCATATTCATCCTGAAATTCTGATCTCAATATCACATACATATTATTACATTAAATCATAACTCTTATCATATTTATCCGACATTCATTTCAAGTCCAAGTCTAACCTTTCAAAGACATAGCAAATTTTATTTTTTTTCAACCTGGATTGTGCACTTTAAATCTCATCATTCATGTTTACATCCCTTCTTTCCTCAATCAGTCCATGATAATGAATTCACATTTATTTCACATTCGAGGATATATTACCACCGTATAATATTAACATCATATTTAATAACACATCCACCAATACCAAAATAGTGAACCCCTATCTATCATATTGAATCGTATACTATTTCTCCTTTCTAATTATCCACAAACTTTCTTTTTCTCACATTTTGACCAATTATCATTTTTCTCAGTGCTTCTCACAACTCAAACTCTTAAGGAATGCTCATGTATGTGACTCATATTGGGGATCAGTTGTTGGACCCCAAACATTTTGTGAAAATTAGAAATTATAAAATGAAATAAAATGAGGAAATATGGTATGATTTCTTGTAATTGAATAAAAAGTATGAATGGATTTATGAGCTTCTGAGGAAAAAAAAGGCAATTGGGTTTCCTTGTGTTTTTCCTATATTTGATAAAAAGATGAGTTATTGTGCATTGTGTTTGGATTTGCATGATTGAAGTGTTGTGCAGGTAAATTGTGTAGGTGTTTGAAGTTTTGGCTAGTGAAAATTTAGGAGAGATGCTGTCAAAATTTTTATTAAGGACAGAAACTTTGACTGAGTTTTTGACCCCTTTAGAGTATAAATTGGATTAGAAAGTCTTCTTGAAGATTGCAATTTAGGTTTTGATCTTTTCATTGATGTATAATATGTTATTTTTGGTTATGGAAATTGGAAGATATGAATTTAGGAAATTTGGATGTGGTATAGGATGACCAATTATCTGGCAGAAACTTAGACTGAAAAAATAACCTAGTTAGAGGCTGAAGTTGCTTTTAAGTTCTTCATGAAAGTTTTAGATTGTGTTTTGATCTTCCATTAAGGTAAAGTACGAAATTTTTGGATTATGGAATAAGAAGCTATGATGTTTACAAGTTGCTATTACTGTTTAGCATGATTATTAGTGGACAGAAACTTTGAAGTGGTTTTTAACTCCTTTAAAGGCCAAATTGATTTTTCTGTCCTTCATGAATGTTGTAGTTTGCTTTTTGATCTTTGCATTGATATAAAGTATGACATTTTTGGACCTTGGAGTTGAAAGATAGAAATTTAAAAGTTATGTGACTGTGTAGGGTTACATAATTTTGGACAGAAACTTTGAGCATATTTTTGACCCCTTTAGAGATGGAATTAATTTTCGAGTTCTTCATGGAAGTTGTAGAGCTTCCTTGGACATTTCTATTTATATCAAATTTGTCAAATTTGGAGTTCGGGAGCAAGAGTTATGAATTTTGGAAATTTTGGTTATATATATATATATATATCTATATATGTGAAAAATCCTTTTGTTTTTGTTATTTCCTTCCCAATCCGACACTCTCTCAATCTTTTGCTTATATCTTTTCCGTCCGACATCTGATTGACTTAATTTTTGAAGCATTGGATTCCTAAGATCTTTTCCTATTTTTCAATGGGAAATTGTGAATTTTTTAGATTAAATTGAGTATGATTGATTTAATCAAAGTAAGTTGGGTAACTTTCTGAACATGCTTCAGTATTTTGGTAAATTCTAGATCTGTGGAGATCCAATTGAACTGATTATTATTGCAAAATACACTAGAGACATGGGGATACAAGTTATCTGAAGGGACTGAATGTTAATTCGGACTCTAGGAATTTTCAATTTTTGAATTAAAGTTGGGTTTAATGTTCAGTTTGGATTAATAAGAGCTGAAAGTATTTTGGCCATAATGTTTGTTCTAGCCATCCAAATGGGATGCTTCTTGATTTTATTTAAACTAGAGAAATAGGGCTACAAATGTTATGAAGGATTCAAGTTCCAATTTAGTCTTTAAGAATGTCAATTTTTTGATGGAAGTAAATTGTTGGAAAATGTGTTAACATAAGAATAGTCTGAAATGTTTAGAGCATAAATTTCGGAATAGTGGACCAAATTAAATGATTTTGGTGGCATTGTAAAATTGAGACAATGAGCAACATTTCTCTAGAAGGAAGTTTTGGCAAATTCCTTCAATTTGATGGTTAGAAAAATGTCCTAAAGTAAGCATGTATTAAAATAAATTTCAGGGGCAATTTCGGAAGATCACTTAAAGAGTTAAGTTTTTAGGCTTATAAGGAAGGGCATTATGGTGATTTGACTTTCATTAAATGAAAGAAGAGGGTGGCTGTCGTTTTTTAGAAGGAGTAGCCGAAACTTTAGAAGAAAAGAACAAAATGAAAGAAGAGAAGAGAAGTGGGTTCGGATGAGAGAAGAGGAAAGAAGAAAGAAAAGCCTAGGGTTTCGATTTTGGTGAGGTTCCAAGAGGGTTTTGATGCTTATCATGAAGGAAAAAGATGGAAGAAGACAAGAGCTTCCTTCCAAGCAAAGAAAATCCAAAAATGGAGAGGATTAAGGTAAGAGATGATATTTGATCTTTGAGTTTTTAATGAGTTTTTGGTTTAGATAGCTTAAGATTGTTATGGGTTTGTTATTTCTAAGCTCAATTTTGGAGATTGCATGGTTTAATTGGTTCAATTTTGGATGTTTAATTAATTAGGGTTATGTCTTGAATTAGGGAAATTAAGAGAGGCTTTGGAGAAATTGAGGTTTTGAACAAGTTTCAAGCATGGAAATGAGGTGGGTACCGTGTTTACATTTCAAATTATAAGCTATTTATAATTTTTTGAAAATTCAAGAAAGCAAAATTGGTTTTAAATATTGATTTTGAATGATTAAATTAATTGATTTTGGGAATGATTTACTGAATTGTTAAATTCATTGTTTTCGAATGTTTGAAAAAATTACTACAATTGTTTCGAATGATTTTGATAAAATAGATACAATTGTTACCTTCTTTATTTTTGAATGATTTGTTTATTATGAATAATTGATGCATTCTTTGACTTTGAGGTTTAAATCTCCTTTGGATTTGAATGCTTGAATAATGCTTAGGCGAATTTGCAATTGTGGAAAATTATGAATGGAATTTATTTGATTTTATGATTGAGAATTTGATCT
This sequence comes from Erythroxylum novogranatense, assembly GCA_029891385.1. Taxonomy (NCBI): domain Eukaryota; kingdom Viridiplantae; phylum Streptophyta; class Magnoliopsida; order Malpighiales; family Erythroxylaceae; genus Erythroxylum; species Erythroxylum novogranatense. The sequence continues at coordinate 669,745 of JAIWQS010000034.1, read as the reverse complement.
GTGAATATGTGTGACATTATATTTGCATATAATATGACATGATATGAAATTTAAGATTTCAAAGCATGCCTTTGGGCAATCCGATTTTCAAGTATGAATTATGAGTTATGTGGGTTTGGTTAGGTCCCGAAAGTTAAGTCAAGTGCACTTGTCTATTTTTAAAGGCTTCTCCCACCTGCCCGTTAGTGGCATTGGAGCTCCGATTTCGAACTCCCACAAGTTCACGGCTACACTGGACCGCTATACAGGAAAGTATAACACGTTCTATTTATGGCTGCATAGGACCGGTATGCGGGAATGTGCAGTACGTTCCGTTTTGGACCAACCCAAACCATTCTGATGTGTCTATTGTGTTTTTGATTTTGTTTATATTTGTGTGCTTTCATGTTTTTGAATTTTTTCATGAATTGTGAAATTTTGTTTTGAGGATTTTGAGAAATGATCAATTGAGGATTTTCTGTTGTGAAATTATTTGAAATTGATTATGAATGATTTGAAAAGTTTGAAAAATGAGCTTTCGATGAATTTTCTATTGTAAGATTTTTATAAAAGAGAAAAAGTTTAGAAAATGATTTTTGCTTATTATTCGATTTATAAACATGTTATCCATGAGCAGTATAAGCTCAACCCCCTTTTATCCCAATCTCTAGGTATCGACCGGGAGATCAGATGAAAGAAAGTGAAGACCTTTGTTCGATTATGGATGTATTATGTTTTTAAGTCAATTTTTTGTAAGATTTAGATCCTAGATATGTTGAGAATTTTGAGATATTTATATCATGTGTATTTTGGAGTTGTACCTTTATAATTGGATTCGGATTCTGAGATTGATATTGTGTTATTCGTAATGTATTTTATTTTGGGATGTAAATAAAGAGTTTTGAAATTGTGTATTGAATTGATATATGAATGTGATGTGGACATGTATGACTATGGATGAATGTGATATGGGTTCTGGACAGGAGGTCTGATGATTCTGGCTATTGATTGTGAATTTTTGAAGTGTTATAGGTATAGAATTGTGTTTGTGTATGCTGAGATTCCAGGAAGGAGGTCCGATGAATTGTGTGTATTGGTTTGGTATATAGAAGTGAGTTTAAAACCATTTGCAGGTTTTTGAGTTTTTTTAAATACAGCCGTTATGCTACCCAATTCTTGTTCAAATATAGATTGAATAAAGAGAAAAGGAATGAATAATATGAAAAATAATTATGTTTTGTAAAAAAAAAGAGAAATGATGAAATTAATTAGACGAATCTTATGAATTGAGTTTGATAGAGGATAAATTTTCCAAATGGGAAATTAAGTTGCTTTGTATGAAATGGATTAAAGAATGAGAAAGAATAAGAAAAAAATTATATCAAATTTAATTGGCTTAGATTAGATGTCTATGGGTTTCCATCGCGACGTTTTTCTAAAATATTCGTTACCCGGATGTCGGAATTAAGTTTTTGTTCTTAAGCGATTTATTTTTGTTTTGAAAATTGGATTCTTTGTTTCCGCTTTTGATTTGTTTGCTTTCAATTCCAAGAAATTCAATTTCGTTTCCTATTCTTTCACCTTCGTATTCGATTTGCTTTCGATACTTTCGTTTTTCGATTTCGATTTCGATTCGCTTTTCGCATTTCGTTTTGTCCGCCTTTCGCTTATGTTCTTGTTTGAGTTCGTTTCCGCCTCTTTGTTTCGCTTCCATTTTTTGTTTCTCCGGTTGGGATCCGGCTTCTAGATTGGTTCCCAACATCAGTTGCCGCTGTCAGCTATGACATGACAAAATGCATGTGACTTGACACATATTTCAAAAATGCCCATATAAGATAGTACTTCTAGGCATTGATACTACATAAATGTAGCACCCCACTTTTACAAGACCCGAACCTAACATCGACGGGTGATATTCGAGTCCATGCCCCACGAGTTTACTAACCTATGTCTTTAGTTTACTAAAAATAAAAAATAATCTCATTTATAATCCTATAGATCCAGATATAATCAAAATACTGAAGTATGGTTAGTGAAAGAACACCAGCTCATATTATTTAAAGGCACACTTATTATACCCGTCTCACTTTTTTCGCTCAATCTTTCTCAATTCAATCAAGAGGGCAATCATTTTTTGTGGATATGTAGAGCAATGTATTACGAGTCCAATGATTCAAGAATCAATTCATTTGGGCGTCTAGAGAAAAAGTTAAGGCCAAAAGAATCAAACAGTGTTTTGTCCTCAATTATATTGAATCTGTCTCAGAACAAATGACATAAATCTCTCTAAAGATGTCAGATTAAGATCATTTTAGGATGTTTTCAAATATGATTTCAATATATACAACTTTCATGAAGACCTCAAAGATAGATTCTTCCGTCTGAAGGGTAAAAAATGGAGTAGACGATAGGTACAAACGAAGCCAAATAAAAAAGCAGACGAATGGAAAAAAGCAAATGAATCGGGAAAATTGATATAACATTCCCCAACAATGTCGAATTGAGGAGTTATTTATATGATTCAAAATATAACTTCAATATCTACAACTTTCATGAAGACTTTGAAGACAGATTTTATCTTTTAAAGGGTAAAAAATGGAGCAGAAGATAGGTATAGAAGAAGTCAAATGAAAAAGCAAATGAATAGGAAAATAGATGAATTGGGAAAATTGTTATAACTTTCCTCAAAGATATCAGATCAAGGATTTCTTTATATGGTTCAAAAAAGGACTTCAATATCTACAACTTTTATGAAGACCTCAAAGACAAATTCTATCTTATGAAGGGTAAAAAAATAGAACGTAAGATAGGTACAGAAGAAACCAAATGAAAAAACAGAAGGTCAAACATAAAAAAAGCAAAAAGATAGAAGATAGCCAAAGATAGATAACACCTCATCACAGAAGAAATAAAACACAGACGACACATCATCATAGATGACACATCATCATAGAAAAAGCAAAACAAAGATGACACGTCATCACTGAAGAAATAAAACATAAAAGGCACGTCATCATAGAAAAAGTAAAACACAGATGAAAAATCATCACTAAAAAAAGAAAAACATAGAAGACACATCATCATAGACGACACCTCATTACAGAAGTAGCAAAACACAGAAGAAGCAAAACTTAGAAGAAGCAAAAAGATAGAAATACATCTTTCCTTATAAGGACCATAACTTTCATCCTAGAAGCTAAAAAATTCCATACTATATATCTTTGGAAAGATAAAAGAAATATCTAAAACATTTTAGAAGATAACTTTGTCTAAATCAGCCTAGAACAATCCAGAATTGCCCTCGAATTCAAAACACAAATTTTACATTCATCCACCAATGTATTGCATCCAGTTCTCAACTTCATGACAAAATTTGAGATTTTTAAAGACAAAATTTAAATTCAATGTCTTCATAAGAAATGTAGCCATATGTTTCTAGGTTAATGCAAATCAAAAATTATCTTTTTTGGATAACTAAAGAAAAGGTTGTGGTTAAAAGACTGAAACATATTCCGTGTACATTTTCCATATCAACCACTCATTTTGTTGCACAATCTTTCCTCAATGCAACTCATACCAAGGTCACCTTTTCTACTTCATTTACTCCTCATTCTCAACTCCATTTAAAATCAATATCATCCATAAGAAAATATAGTCCATGATACATAAGATGACAATAAATTCATCAGTTTATTTCAAAAACTTAACTCTAACAAATTTATCCACTACTTAGTCTTTGAAAACTACTAAAAGCTTCAACTATCTTCAAGCCCTAACTCTATGCAAAACTCACGTTCCACTATAAACTCTAACCAACCTCTGGTTTTTTTAAGACAGAAGTAACACTTAGTAGTAGGGTAAAGGAAGGAAAAGCAAATAAATTTTTCAAAGGAATTTTGATGGAAAAAACTCTGTATGTTTTAAGAAAATTCGAAGGAGGTGATAATAACGAAAGAAACTGAAGAAATAGCGAACCGCTTTTTAAACTCTCAGATATCAAGACTTACTTCTAGCAAAAGTATGAAAAAAAACTTAACAATTGTCACTTTCCTATGGTCTAATCTCTAACTTAGTTTTGATTGAAACTAACTCTCTTAACTCTCATCTTACCATCCAACTATCTCCTAATATTCTTTTAAATTTCTTTTCCTTATTTCCCTAATACTCCATAAATTCTGAAATAAATCATAAATTCACCAAAATTCACAAGTATATAATTTCACTAATTAATAAAATTTCCAATATAATTTAAATTCCAAATTCACAATTTTCTCAAAAATCATAACTCATCCAACTATACCGGAATTATTCATGAATGCATGTACAATTATTTTCATGTGCAGAAAAAATTTACTATTTAACTGTATGTGTATGATATATTATGCATGAGCATGAAATTTATTTCCTACTTTCTCATTAATTTCTCTCATTTATTATTTTTTCCCCTTAATATGGGTAGCGGGATGTTACACACAACCTTAGCTAAACTAAGGAAACCTGAGAAGGTCTGTTTAGTGAACATGATGTCTGCCCAGTGCACTCAACCCTCTCACAACAACTAAGAAAACATGAGAAGGTCCACCTAGCAGACATTATGTCCATTTAATAGACATTACCTACACTCACATTTAAAACACCATTTTCTCTATTCTTTCCTGCATTCTCTCCATTCTACCCCTCATTTTGTTCTTTCCAACTTCACGCAATTTCCTTCGTGCCTAGATTTCTATATTTTTAATCTTCTTTTTTTCTTCTCTACCTTTTGATAGAACCACCCCATAACATTCCAACCCACTCAAACCCTAATCTCCTAAATTGTTCCTCTTTTGCCAAGATACTACCACCATAACTCATGTTCGTTGATGCTGGGGGATCCTTTTGAGGTTTCGAGCTGATTATCTGCTATCTCCAATTCGATTTGGCATGGGTAAGTGTTCTTTCACAACTATAGGTAAACATCGTGGATGAAATTGTTTAGATTGAAGAATATACGGATTTGGGAATTTTTAGAGCAACTCATGATGTGTTTATACTTAATGTGGAACTCGAATGTTGTTGATCCATGTATGATGATGATTTTGCTTTGGATTCTTGTCACATTATGAGTTTATTGGGTTGATGCTTGAAATCCAAATGATTGTGGTTGATTGGGATTTTTATGTTAACATTGAGATTGTTATAGACATTGGGCTTGTGTTAGATTGCTAGTTTATGGTTGTGTTGTGATGGTTGCCTTATGTTGACATTGTTGAGTTATGCTTAAAGTTGAGATTGTTAGGCTGTGGTTGAAATTGAGAGTGTTGGTTTATGATCAAGATTGAATATATTTTGAATTTGTGTTGTTGTGAATGAGCTTGTGTTGAGAATTGCTAATTGGTTGTTAGGATTGAGTTCCATTTTGTTGAGATTATAACTTTTTGGCAACTTGTAAGGATAACTTTAATGTTATTTTGTTCTATCTCCATAATTTTGTCATGTATTACTTAATGGGAGATAAGAATACAAGGTGTGGAATTTGGTTTTTTGATAATGCAATTGGTTATTTCATGGGGTTTCTTTACCCTTACTCCTCATTTCGTTCTTTGCATTACTCTTCTTTTTTTTTATCTTACCTAACATTGAGGACAATGTTGATTCTATATGTGGAGGAGGATGAATTGATGTCTTGCATACATTATTTTGCAATGAATTATCTTACAATTTCCATAAAAAAATTGTGCTTATTGTCTTCAGGCATGTTTGCATACTTATACATCTTTCATGTTTTAATTGCCATTATAATCCAATTTAATGAGTTAGTTATATTTTGAGTAAGATTGATCTTAAATAAGATACATAATATGATTAAATTGATTATATCTGTAACATCCCGTTCCCATACTACGGGTTTGAACCCTAAAAGTGGGTACATGTGAGATCAAGAGAGATTAAGGATAATGCGATTCATACTCATGCATAATGTTAGCATACACAAATGTGAATTCGAATTTATGCACACATTCAAATAATTGATCATGCACTCAATTGACATTTTTCGGGTATAAATAATTGTTTTAAAGTGGATATTATGTGAATTATGGTTTTGTGTATTAAAATTTGTGCGGGAATGTTTTATTAATGAATTAGAACTTTTGGAGGAATTTGGAAATTTTCTAAAAATTTAGGGTATTTTGGACCAGGAAAAATTGCCAAGTGGCAGAACAATCGGTGAATAGTAGTAGAATTCAGAGTCAAATGGCAATGAATTTTTTTTTATAAATGACTTTGGGATTTAATGAGTTGTATCATTGAAAATTAGGAGACAATTGGAGTGAAAATTGGAGACAAAATGGACTAGTTAGCAAGTGGACCAAATGGAGCCCTAAGGAAGTGACATGTGGCAAGTGACATGTGTCACTTGCCACACCACAAGTTGATGCACGAAATTACTAAGTGAAAGACCATGTTTTGGTTCTTTCACTTGTTATTCACAACAATGCTTTCTCTCCTCTCCATTTTCTTCATTTTCTTCATCTCCCTCTCCTTAATAACGACACTCACTCTCTCCCACCTTCTTCAATGTGAAATCTTGCTCTCTTTTCACTTGCTACTTCATTTTCTTTGTCTCTTTCACCTTGCTGCTCAAAGACCCAACCTATTTGATTGAGCCAAATTTATACTATAAATTGGCCCTAATTTCTTAAGTGATTATGCACTTGTTGACTCCTAATTCATGATTTTGTATGGAGCTTTTATAATTTGCACATTGTCGGTATTTTGTTGTCATTTGATATTAATTTCTGCATAACTTTTATTGGGACAATTGATACTGCAAATGTGTTGTATTTTGTAGGAACAATGGAGTCAACAAGATAAAGTCAATATGCTGTGAGAAGCCATCCATTCGCTTTGAGCGAACCAATCTACCATTATTCGTCATGATTTAATTTATTAGTATAAATTAATTAAATCATGACGAGTGACCATTTTATCGTCATGATTTAACTTTATTCATTAGTCACGACGAATGTCGGATACCCACCCTTAAATGTTGGGCCTCAAATTTTTTTTATTTATTTGAATTAATTAATTATTTATTTATGGATTTATTCGTTAATTATTTTATGTTGTCTTAATTGATTTAATTATGTGTTTATGTAAATATTTTATGTTGGGCTTGGAAATTAGAAGTTAGAAATTAAATGAAAGCTTGGGCTTAATATTGGAAAGTATGGGCTTAGGTAAATGGATTAAGTAGAAGGAGGATTAATAATAAGTGGGTTTGGTGGAAGTAGGCCTTGGGAGGTGGAGGCCCAAAAGCCTTTATGTAAGGGGAAAGCCAAAACTATGTAGTTTTGGTGTAGGATGAATTAAAGGAATTAAAGAAGAGTTAAAGGAAGAGGAGGAGAAGAGAGAGTGTCGTAGAATCCAAAGGAGAGGAGAAGAGAAGGAAAACGTGAGCTAGCCAAGGAAGAAAGGAAGAGAGAAAATCGTGGGGGCTTGTGGAGAAGAATAAAGAAGGAGAAAAAGAAGAGAAATCAAGAGCTTAAGGTAAGTATCTATCTTCCTTTGAGTTAGATTCAAGAAATGGGATGAAATGAAGGTTAGGGTTTGTGTAGGAATGAAGAAAGAAAGAAGAGATGAGTGGTTTTGTGATTCCGAAGCTAGGGTTGGTTGTTTTAGCTTAAATGGGCTATGGGTAAGTTAGGTTTAAGACTTCGTTATCGATTTATCGATTCTTGAATGTTTTGACTTTTCCAATGAGTTTCGAAATGTGTTTATTGAAGGGAACCAAGGAAACCTCACTCAAGAGAGAGAGGAAGAGCAATCGTGAATCCGGATTTCCGACGATATGTGGGTAACATCTTTATAGTTATTGTGTAATGGGCAAAGCCCTATGTGTGCTATCTTGTTATACTATGTGCATATTGAAAATGAAATTTTGTGTTTTGAGAGGAAAGAATGGAACTTTGATGCTTTGAAAGAGTGCGATAAGCGTAAAATGTGAATCTTGTGTTTTGATATGTGAGCATATTGATTGTGTTTGGGCGAGAGAGAACCCCTTTGTGAAGTCACGTGCACGTTGACCCCCATTAGCCTTCTCCCGCTCGCTTTGAACTTACGAGATCCCAAAAAAAAAATGGACTCGTCATGATTACGGTAAATTTCGGTTTCCATCGTGTCTATGGAACTCTCGAGCCAATTGTGTGCATTTCATCATTTATAAGTGTTTATGATGCATAAGATGGGTGTTAGTTGCAAGATGATTCTATGTTATGCCTTGTGTGATGAGTTGAGTAAATTGTGAGTTAGGTGATAAAGTTGAGTTTTCAACCTATTATGTAAATTGCTAATGCTTTGGATTATTAATTGTGTGTGTGTGGCTCATTATGTGATGGCTATAAATTTGTTAGCTACTGAGCCGTGTTAGCTCACCCCATTCTCCCTCCTCAGGTGAAAATTCAAGTTGAGAGTTGAACCTTGCAAGGCATCGACATCACCCAAGAACTTAGGAACTTTTGTATTAAGTTAATAACTAGCTTTTGGAATAGCTTTGTAAGCATATTGATCATTGAGCATCTCATCTTTTGTGTTTTGTACTTGATTTTGATGAATATGCCAATATGTAACCAAAGCTATGCATGAATCTTTCTTATGATTGGAAAAGAGAATGAGAGCTCTAGTACTCTCTTCATTATATGTTTTGTTGATTTGTGACCTATGTGTGAAGCATGTGTACCATTCTTTTAAGTTTGGAGATTTCGTTGGTCTGGGTTTTGCCTTGAAAGAGCTTCTTGGAAAATTTCCAGGTTAGGAGTTGTAAAAGTTTTGTAAATTATGGGTATGTTGCATTTTCGATATTTCTGTATTGTTAGAGGATTGTATGGGAGCTTTATGACTCCTTGAGAGTGATAAAGAGCTGTAGGGTTCTTCTAAGATGTTTATAAGCTATTTATGAGGGATTAAAATGGTAGGTGTGAGTGGTTAGAATTAAATGTAGGTGCTGTCAAATGACAAATTTTTAGACAGAACCTTTGTGACCATTTTGACCCTTATAGAGTTGGAATTTAGGTCATTGATCTTTATGAAAATGTAGATCTTTCTTTTCTCTATGAAATAGACACCAATTTTGTTAAATTTGGAGTTGAATGGAAAGTTATGACCTTTGCAAGTGGAGCTGATCAGAGCAAAAACCAGACGATGTCTTGTAGCAAAACCAGACGATGCATCAGAAGCAAAAACGCAGACGATGCAATCGTAGCAAAAAACCGACGATGCCTCAGAAGCAAAAACCGACGATGCCTGTAGCAAAACCGGACGATGCATCAGAGCAAAAACCAGGCGATGCAATCGTAGCAAAACCAGACAATGCAATCAGTAGCAAAAACCAGACGATCGCGTCAGTAGCAAAAATCGACGATGCAATCATGGCAAAAACGAGACGATGCACCGAGGCAAAAACCAGACGATGCACCAGCAAAAACCAGACGATGCCTTCAGAAGCAAAAACCGAGACGATGCATCAGTGGCAAAACCAGACGATATTCTTTGAGCAAAATCGACGATGTTACTGCTCATCTCCGCTCGATTTTTGCTGAGGATGACATCATCTCTGCGATTTTTTTAAGGATGACGTCATCTTCGTCTCATTTTATCGTCTGTTTTTGTCTTACGACCCCTTTTCCTTCTTTTGGCCATAACTTTTTGCACAGACCTCCGATCGACCTCATTCTTGAAGCATTGGATTTCTAAAAGATTTTTCTACCTTTCTACACTGAACTTATCAGATTTTCTTTCAAATTGAAAATGGTGGTTTGAAACGAAGCATGGCGATCAGTTGATAAGGGCTGACTATGCTTCAGAATTTTTAAAATATCTTGAGCTATAGAGCTCCGATCAAAGCGATTCTTGTTTTAAATTAAACTAGAGGCATAAACCTACAAGTTTTATGAAGAGACCGATCAGTGATTAAGCCTTTAAGATTTTCAAATGCTTACCCGAAGTCGGTAGTGCTCGCTTTGATTGCTTTCTTGAGATAGTGTTTTAACCATAACATCTTCATTCCTAACCCGAATTGAGCGATTCCAGTTGCGTTGGAATCGTGAGATCCGAGGGATCATTTTTATCAAGAGCTAACCCTGAATTTTATAAAGTGAAATTTTTCCATATTTGTGATTAGCATATGTGTTCGGTTGTGGGTCTTCTACGCTGGATGGGTCCGAATGTTGGGCTTCGGAGACGGGGTCCAACATTGTTTGGTATCAGAGCTTAGGCTTACTCCTAGGCTTAAAATGTATAGTAGGGAACATTGTATGTGATTAAATGTTTATTTTATGAATTGATTGTTTGCATTACGTGACATGCATATCATGCATACATATAGGAACTAAGCTTAAAAACGAATTGTAGCTAATCACTAGTATTTTCATTGAAGGAGTACGATGCCACCTCATCGAAGGACACGAGGAGTTTTGCAAGGTTCATTGCACCTGACTCTCCGCACGAGAGAGGAGAGCACGGATGAGTCTGTGAGCCCAGAGTGGCAGAGGCCCCTAGGGCGGGGTAGTGAGCCTCTTCGTTCACGAGACTCAGCAGATCACCTAGTCTGTCGAGCAAGTGCCTCACGTTAGACCCTCAGTCGCTCTGCATTTACCCAAGCTTTTGTTCAGGCTATGGGGCAAATGCCACAGGCTTCTGGTTCGGCCCCAGCTAAGAGGGGAAGACAGTTTGATAAGCTAAGGAAGTATGCAGAAGGACTTCCACGGACCACGGATCCCGAGGAAGCCGAGACCAGTTGAGGAAGACCGAGAGAGTCTTGGATCGAGATGGAGTGCGAGGATGATGAGAGGGTAGTCTATGTTGCGATCGCTTGGTGTGATGCTTTGCCTTGGGAGACCGTGCTGTGCAGTCGATTGAGACCAGATGGGATTGACATGGGAGACTTCCCTGACTGTCTTCGAAAGAAGTATCTGTCTGAAGTGTACATTCAAGCAGACGAGGGAGTTCCTAAGCCTTACCTGAGGGAGATGACAACGGTGAATACGACGCCGGTTCACACAATTAGCTAGATATCTTTGCAGAGATGAGGCCGAGTGAGGTCATTAAGTCTGTCACGATTTGAGTCGGGTTTGCACCTAGCTATCGAGAGAAGGTGATAGACTGAACTTCTGTGACTTCACAGCTTGGTTGAAGCGTGTGAGGTTGAGAACCTCGAGAACATCAAGAGTGCAATTAACAGTGAAGAGGAAGGAAGAGAGCGATTCAGAGGGAGGTGGTACTTCTATGCCCGAGAGAAGTGCTAGAGCCTTCCTGTCTGATCGAGGAGAGGAGTATCGGTGGGAGCCGGCCTGACCGATGAGGACTTCTTCCGCTTCCCACCAAGTCTCAACGGTGGGCGGCGGTAGAAGAGGAGATGGGAGAGACCATCCTTCCTAAGTGTGAGCACCGTGGATATCTCCATAGAGGAGAATGTCGCAGATTGACAGAGCATGCTTCAATTGTGGCTAGAAGGGGCATATCGCTAAGTTTTGTCCCAATGGGACAGAGAGAGGATCTCGGATGCACCCTCTGAAGGACAGAGGCAAGTGGCTCGTAAAGCGGTGACAGTGGGTAGCTCTGGAGGTCCTAAGAGAGCTTATCCTCCGACAGATCCAGAGGCAAGTCCCACCAGTGTTTGCCATGACTTCGAGAGGAGGCGAGACTGCGCCAAGTTGTAGCGGGTATGGTTAAACTGTTTGATGATTATGTGCTTGCTATGATTGACTCAGTTCTACCCATTCCTTTGTGTCTTGGTGGGACTATTTCTAGGAGGAGTTTGAGCCCATTGGATACTCCGGCGATGGTGAGTACTCAATCGGCCAATATATTATTATCACCAAGTATATAGAGATTGTGAGATGAGATTAGTGGAGGAAAATTGGTGGTGGATCGATGCCTTTGAAGATGGGAGGATTGGATGTGATCCTAGGTATGGACACATTAGAGAGGTATCATGTTACTTTAGATTGTAAATGTAAGATGTTGGAGTTTGAGCTGAGAGGATAGCAGAAAGTGATACTCATGGGAGATAGAAAAGTCAGTCCACCTCGGGTTATTTCAACTATGATGGCGAGAGAGAATGATGAGCAAGGGTGTGAGGCCTTTTTGGCTTATGTGCTAGATATGGAGGCGAGATAGAGGAGGTTGAAGACATTCCAAAGAGTCGGGAATTCCGGATGTCTTTCCCGAGGAATTGCCAGACTACCTCCTCTAGGGAAATTGAGTTTCCCATCGAGCTTCATTCAGGCACTGCGCCGATCTCAATTCCGCCTTATCGGATGGCTCCGCCGGAATTGAAGGAGCTTAAGGAGCAGTTGGAGGATCTTTTAGAGAAGGGTTATGTTAGACCGAGTTCTTCGCCTTGGGAGCTTCGGTTCTTTTGTGAAGAAGAAAGATAGGTCGTCATGGATGTGTGTGGATTATAGGAAGTTGAATCATGCCACTTTAAGAATGTATATCCGCTCCCGCACATAGATGATTTGTTTGATCAGTTGCAAGGCGAGAGTCTTTCCAAGATAGACTTGAGGTCGGGTTATCATCGATTGAGGATTAAGGAGACCGATGTGTCAAAGACCTTTTAGGACGAGGTATGGCCACTTTGAGTTTTGGTTATGCCTTTCGGGTTAACGAATGCTCCGCAGTCTTTATGGATTTGATGAATAGAGTCTTGTGTCCTTCTTAGATCAATTTATCATCGCCTTCATTGATGATATATTGGTCTATTCTAAGAGTGATGAGGGACATAAGGATCATTTGATGGTTGCCTTGGAGACATTGAGGAAGAATGAGTCAGATGCCAAATTTGATAAATGCGAATTTTGGCTAAGGGAAGTGGTATTTTTGGGGCATGTGATCTCGAGCAAGGAGTGCATGTGATCCATAAAGATAGAAGTGTGGTTAAATAGGAAGCGCCAAAGAATGTAGTAAGTGAGAAGTTTCTTGGGATTGGCCGGATATTACAGAGGTTTGTGGAGGGCTTTTCCTGATAATGCTCCACTTTCCAAGTTGACAAGGAAGAATCAAAATTTGAATGGACCGAGGAGTGCGGGGTAGTTTCGAGGAGTTGAAGAAGCTTACCACCGCACCGATTCGACATTGCCTTCGGTAATGATGGGTACATTGTGTACAATGATGCCTCCAGAAGGGTTTAGGGTGTGTATTGATGCAAGGAGAGAAAGTGATTGCTTATGCCTCTAGCGGTTGAAGCCTTATGAGATGAACTATCCGATCCATGACTTGGAGTTGGTCGCTATAATCTTTGCATTGAAGATTTGGAGACATTATCTGTATGGAGTCACCACTAGGATATTCTGGATCATAAGAGCCTTAAATACTTGTTGACCCAAAAGAGTGAATTTGAGGCGAGGCGATGGTTAGAGTTGCTAAAAGATTATGACTTGGTGATAGACTACCATCCGGGAAAGCTAATGTCAGAGTGATGCATTGAGTAGAAAGTCCACCATGGCACATGTGGAGACAAAGTGTACCTTCCTTGTTGAAGGATTTAGCTGACTTGATGTGATGTTGAGGCAAGATGGGCCCGAGTGTATTTGGCAAGTTTCGGGGTGAGGCCAAGGTCTTGAAGGAGAAGATCAAGGAATTTCGTGGATCGGGATGAGTACTTGAGTAAGCAGGAAGAGATAAAGGATGGAAAGCCATCTAATGTAGAGGTAAAGGAAGATGGATTGATGGTTGTGGGTAGTAGATTGTGTGTTCCGCAAGTTAGAGTTGAGGGATGAAATTTTTGATGAGGCGATAATGCTCCTTATGCAATGCATCCAGGAGTTCTAAGATGTATCGAATTTAAAAGAGCATTTCGGTGGAAAGGAATGAGGAAAGATGTAGCGAGTATGCTAAAGATGTTTGGTGTGCCGCCAGTTAAAGTCGAACACCAGCACCTTCAGCAAGCTTAATCCCTTGCCTATTCGGAGTGGAAATGGGAAAAGATAACTATGGATTTTCGATGGGATTGCCGAGATCAGCCGAAGCATGACGCTATATGGGTGATTGTGGATAGGTTGACTAAGTCACTCACTTCTTGCCGATTCGTCGATGCATTCTTTGAATATTTTGGCTAAGAAGTATGTGGATGAGGTGATCGACTTCATGGGATTCCGAGTTCGATAGTGTCGATAGGGATCCTAAGTTTACCTCCAGATTTTGGGAGAGTTTGCAGGAGGCTTTGGGGACTCGATTGCATTTTAGTACAGTTTCCCATCCGCAGACCGATGGACAGTCGGAGAGGACCATTCGGACTTTGGAAGCAATGCTGAGGGCTTGTGCTTTGGATTTTAAAGGTTCGTGGGATGATCACCTACCTTTGATTGAATTCGCCACAACAATTCCTATCACTCGGGAATTCAGATGGCCCTTATGAAGCCTTGTATGGCGTGAGATGTAAAACCCTATATGTTGGGATGAGGAAGGTGAAAGAAAGTTTGTGGGGCCTGAGTTAGTGCAGTCACAGCTGATAAGATAAAGCTAGTGAAACAGAGGCTTAAAAGCGACCAAGATCGGATGAAGAGCTATTTGGATGCCCATAGGAAAGAGATGGAATTTGAAGTGGGTGAGAAGGTGTTTCTTAGAGCTTCTCCATGGAAAGGCGTTTTGAGGTTTGGTAAGAAAGGTAAGCTTAGCCCGAGGTATATAGGCCCATACGAGATCATTGAGAGGATTGGGCCTTTGGCTTATAAGTTAGATTTGCCATCGGAGTTGTCTAAGATTCATAATGTATTCCATGTGTCGATGCTGAGGAGATATAGGTCGGATCCTTCGCATATAGTTCAACCTTCAAGTTCAGTTGAGAGAGGATTTGAGTTATGAGGAGCAACCAGTGGGGATCTTAGATTCAAAGGAAAAAGTGCTAAGGAATAAGATTGTGAAGTCGGTTAAGGTCTTGTGGAGGAACCATTCGACCGAGGAGGCTACTTAGGAACCACTTGGAAGCCATGAGGAGAAGTATCCCTACCTCTTCATGGACTCGTAAGAATTTCGAGGACGAAATTTATTAGGAGGGAGAATTGTTGGACAATCAAATTTTTATTTATTTATTTGAATTAATTAATTATTTATTTATGGATTTATTCGTTAATTATTTTATGTTGTCTTAATTGATTTAATTATGTGTTTATGTAAATATTTTTATGTTGGGCTTGGAAATTAGAAGTTAGAAATTAAATGAAAGCTTGGGCTTAATATTGGAAAGTATGGGCTTAGGTAAATGGATTAAGTAGAAGGAGGATTAATAATAAGTGGGTTTGGTGGAAGTAGGCCTTGGGAGGTGGAGGCCCAAAAGCCTTTATGTAAGGGGAAAGCCAAAACTATGTAGTTTTGGTGTAGGATGAATTAAAGGAATTAAAGAAGAGTTAAAGGAAGAGGAGGAGAAGAGAGTGTCGAGAATCCAAAGGAGAGGAGAAGAGAAGGAAAACGTGAGCTAGCCAAGGAAGAAAGGAAGAGAGAAAATCGTGGGGGCTTGTGGAGAAGAATAAAGAAGGAGAAAAAGAAGAGAAATCAAGAGCTTAAGATAAGTATCTATCTTCCTTTGAGTTAGATTCAAGAAATGGGATGAAATGAAGGTTAGGGTTTGTGTAGGAATGAAGAAAGAAAGAAGAGATGAGTGGTTTTGTGATTCCGAAGCTAGGGTTGGTTGTTTTAGCTTAAATGGGCTATGGGTAGGTTAGGTTTAAGACTTCGTTATCGATTTATCGATTCTTGAATGTTTCGACTTTTCCAATGAGTTTCGAAATGTGTTTATTGAAGGAACAAGGAAACCTCACTCAAGAGAGAGAGGAAGAGCAATCGTGAATCCGGATTTCCGACGATATGTGGGTAACATCTTTATAGTTATTGTGTAATGGGCAAAGCCCTATGTGTGCTATCTTGTTATACTATGTGCATATTGAAAATGAAATTTTGTGTTTTGAGAGGAAAGAATGGAACTTTGATGCTTTGAAAGAGTGCGATAAGCGTAAAATGTGAATCTTGTGTTTTGATATGTGAGCATATTGATTGTGTTTGGTAGAGAGAACCCTTTGTGAAGTCACGTGCACGTTGACCCCATTAGCCTTCTCCCGATCGCCGCTTTGAAACTACGAGATCAAAAAAATGGACTCGTCGTGATTACGGTAAACTTGGTTTCCATTGTGTCATGGAACTCTTGAGCCAATTGTGTGCATTTCATCATTTATAAGTGTTTATGATGCATAAGATGGGTGTTAGTTGCAAGATGATTCTATGTTATGCCTTGTGTTATGAGTTGAGTAAATTGTGAGTTAGGTGATAAAGTTGAGTTTTCAACCTATTATGTAAATTGCTAATGCTTTGGATTATTAATTGTGTGTGTGTGGCTCATTATGTGATGGCTATAAATTTGTTAGCCACTGAGCCGTGTTAGCTCACCCCATTCTCCTCCTCGGTGAAAATTCAAGTTGAGAGTTGAACCTTGCAAGGCATCGACATCACTCCAAGAACTTAGGAACTTTTGTATTAAGTTAATAACTAGCTTTTGAATAGCTTTGTAAGCATATTGATCATTGAGCATCTCATCTTTTGTGTTTTGTACTTGATTTTGATGAATATGCCAATATGTAACCAAAGCTATGCATGAATCTTTCTTATGATTGGAAAAGAGAATGAGAGCTCTAGTACTCTCTTCATTATATGTTTTTGTTGATTTGTGACCTATGTGTGAAGCATGTGTACCATTCTTTTAAGTTTGGAGATTTTTGTTGGGTGTCTGCTGGGTTTTTGCCTTGAAAGAGCTTGGGAAAATTTCCAAGGTTAGGAGTTGTAAAAGTTTTGTAAATTCGGGTATGTTGCATTTTCGATATTTCGTGTTGTTAGAGGATTGTATGTAACACCCACACCGTAAGACCAACCCGATATCGTTGGTGATATCCGAGTCCGTGTCCCACGAGTGGCGTCTTACATCGATCGATTTAAAATTCAAGATACATTTTTTTTCTTTGGAGCCCTTAACTCCACGCTCACACGGCAAACACGAGAAGTAATGAAAATCCGTGTTCAATAAAAACCAGTTCGCTTATTACAATTATCCAAGAATAATTATAATCACCAATGCGAGAAAATATACAATGCCTTGTTATACTGTGATTGCGAATACAATTTACTAAAACACTAATGCGATACCTAATCCGATCCCACCTCTAACCTTTACTGCGTCTACGTGAGACATACTCCGTGTCAACCGGAGTATTCTTCAGGACCTGAAAAATAGATGCAAATTTTGGGTGAGTTTTGTGAACTCAGTGAGAAACCATCATCGATGGTTCACTCAAATCATGCATTACGCCCATGGCGTACAGTACAGTCCAGAAATCATCAATTACCAATAAATGGCCAATAACAATGTCCAGTAATAGAAAACCATTCACAGTAATTCATACCATTATGAAAGCAGTATATGTCACAGAACAGTCATTTGTGCAAATGCAATGCATGTGTGACTCTTTCCATTTTCATTATGTTATTGTGACCGTGCGCCAGAAACTGCCCCAAAGAACGGCACATTGCGTTGAGCCGTGGTTTCAAACATTGGGCTTGAAGCTCGATACATCGAGCCCGAGGCTCAATACGTTAGACCGAGGTCTCCGTTGGTGAAATCTCACATACGTTGGGCGTGATATGCCCTGATCCGGTGGCTGCTCCGGTCACAACTGCCTTTATCTGATCATGTCCTTATGTATGAATGCATATGTTCCAATTTCCATTTACAGTTATTGCTATCACTTACATTCAATGCCATTTATTTTTCGACCTTCGGTCCGGTATTTCAATCATATATTCTTCCAATTTATCATACCATATCGCATTTAAAAGTCACATTCAATGTATCAAACGGATAAGTAACACTTCAGTATCAATTTCCCCATTCCCTCGAACCTTGGTCCGAGATCTCCCATTCACAAACAAGCACACACAAATAGCACTTCGTTATCTCATTCCCCATATTTGGTACACCTATGGTCCAAATCAATCAAAGTCAAATACACATAAACCCTCCATTATCTCCACATGGCATAATAGCAAAATCTTAAACACATAAAGGTTGAGGAACCAACTAGGTTACTCACCTATTACTTCCGAGCTAATGCCGGAAAGCCTCTGTGACGTCGGTCAATCGACGCCCAATTGGGCCTCTATATGAATCGAAAAATACGAGTCACTAAATATGAAATTTGTGCTCATGTTGATGAAATATGCATGTTCATGAATTCCCGGTCCTAATTCAATATTTTCCCATAATAAAATTCTATGAAAAATTAGAAATCCATAGGCGCTGACGGTGCGCAATTCGGACCTCTATAGGTCCTCAATTAAATAAAAAGTGTTTACAAGTTCCGTCATAGGCTACGCCAAATTCCGCCTAAAATTCCCGCTTTCTCAGAAAATGAAATTAAATATTCAATGAATCCGATGCCTCTGGAATCAGGTCAATCGGACGTCAGACGGGAAAGAAATTGACAAAAGAACCATTGTACCATTTAATATCAAAAAAATAATCAAAAAATAAAATAAATAAATATATATATATATTGAACCTCGCCTGCTGGGCGAGACGCCCTCGAGGCGATTTCACCTTTCTTCGTCGCGAGGGCGATCCGTCGCCCTCGCGACGAGACCAAGTATCTCGCCCTCGCGAGGCGAGAAGTCGCCAGCGCTCGCGAGGCGACGAGTTCCCCTGCTTGCCCTTTTCTTTTTTTTTTTCCAAATTTCAATTCCTAATTTCCAACTACTCTAACTTTTAGCACACAAATCAGAAAAATACCCACTATACCTCATTGGAAAGCTTATGAAAAGCTCTACAACTCTCAAGAAGACCATAAAAATCAATTCCAACCCTAAGGGTGTCAAATAAGCCATCAAACCTTCTGCCTTCACAATTTCCCTCAACACAGGGCAGTACATTTGCAATTTCATAACTCACTGATTCCTTAGTAATAAATTACCACAAAAATATGGTCAACAAGTTCACAATGTCCTCTACAACTTTCATGAACAATCCAAAATCAAATTCTATTTCTAAACCAGTCCATTAATTCATTCAATGTCACTGTCCCTGAAATCCTTCAATATGGGCAGTAACCTTACAAAAAGCATAACTTCCAGTATATAAGTCAATAAAATCAGAACTTTATATCCTTGTAAAGATAACATCATAAACTTCATTTTTCATGAAGCACTCAACACCCAATTCGCTCTCTAACAATTTCAAAATTGTTATGGAAGTTTCTGTTATCATCAGCCATTCATAACCTAATGTAGGATCAGTTTTGAAAATCATATCTCCCAATTCTGACTTCTAAAATTACATACCAAATATCAATTTCAAGATAATCGCTTCCTCTACAACTTTTCAGAAGCTCACTCACACCAATTCAGTCCACATAAAATGTTAAAATTGCCTCCAATCAGTAAACTCACAAAATCACACTTAAGCTAGGTTTCATCCAAAATTCTCAAAACCAGTCATTAGTAATCAATTCATATCTCCCAATACATAATTCTAAAAATAGCAAGATCAGTCGCAATGGAAAGATAATTCAATATGCTACAACTTCCATGAAGATCATTTTCCCTAATTCCATCTCAATTAATTCATAAAAATCAACAAAACTCAGATGTCATGGTTGCGGTTACTGTTCACAGGCAATGGAACAGTAACTTTCCATGCAAAATTTCACCCTTCTATCATTGAAATTCAACAACACCTATTTCACACTAAATTGAAGCCAACATCCCAAAGTTTCAGTGGCCACTAACCTTACCTCATTTGCATTTCTACACAATAAGTTATGAATAAAACAGTAACATCAATTATAATTCCAACTTTCCAGATTTAAGGTTAACCTTAGTTCAACCACTTCCAATGCCTTTTCACATCATTAAACCTCCAAAGAAACACAAATCAATTCTTATACCATTCATACATGTACTAGGGCTAATACACAAAATTGGCAGCACTTAACTCTCACTTAATTTGCAAGATTAGTCATCATCTACCAACCAAATTCAAAGCTAAACCAAGTTACAACCATAACCATTCATTAACCTAACACACCATACATTTATACCCATCAATTTACACTATAATTCTCATCAAGGTAAAGCATCAATACGCTTAATAATAACACCACAATTCCATTAGATGCTTCTAACTACCATGGCATTAAATTCTAAATCAAATCATAAAGAAAGCTTAACAACAAAACTTACCTCTTAGCTTTTCCAACCTTGAATTCCTTTCACTTCTTTACTTCCTACCTTCACTAATCACTTCTTCTACCACCATACATATATATTTCATCATCATGGGAAGACTATAGCTTAGTGACAAAGAGAACTCTTGAGTGTTGGAGGAAGATGAAAAAAAGAAGAAGCAAAAAAAATCGATGGTGGAGGAAGAGATAAATATCTTCGGTGGAAACAACAATTCCAGCATTTAAAGCTTGTTTCCCTTCTTTCCTATACCATAACCGTGGGTGAGAGTGATGATAAGAATGTATTAATGAGAGGCTAGGTGGCTTTATGCCATTAGTCCAACAATGTAAAAGAAAAGTCAACATATTTATATTTTAATCAATTTAAACCTAGTCCAAAATTAATCCAATCAATTCCAATGACCCTAATTCCAATCCCAAAATAATATACCCAATAATACAGTGTCATTGGGTAGCAATTTTCGCTATCGAGAATCGACTCGTTCGCCAATTGGCGATTTATCGTGTCCAGAATTTCCCAATTATTTTTCGAGAATTAATGAAATTTCCTAAAATTATAAAACAGTAATAAAGGCACTCCAAATAATTTTTCAATCACGAAAATCACCTTTTCTACCCCAAAACAAGTTTAGGCTGCCATCGCGATTTTGCGGTCCGAACTTTCTCCGAAAATTCCAGAAAAATTCCTAAAATCCTTAAAATCAAAAACGCTAATGCAAGACTCGAATAATTTTTCAAATCCCATAACCACGTTAATCACAATAAAATATCGTTAGGCCCAATTACGGAATGTCATGAATGCATTTACTGTAATTCCATGTACACGATTGATACCGTATCAATCCTATTATGCATGAACAGCTTTAATTATTCCTTATCAATCTCATCCTATGCCAACTTTACTATTTTACCCTTCGAGGAGGGGTGGATGTTACAATTCTCCCTCCTTATAAGAATTTCGCCCTCGAAATTCCCAAATAACTGCTCACTATGACCATAATCATACGAGTCTATATATCCTATACACTTTTCCACTTAATAATTCATCGATCGAGTGATCACTATAACCACTCTCATCAGGTTCAGCTTATTGATTGGGCTAACTCGCACAAAGAAATAGATTTGACTGCACTATTAGTTGGCGATCTCATGTTCTTAGCTATCTCACTTGCCATTTCTAGAATAGCACTACCTTTGGTCCGATAGTGACTCGCTTCAAAGATTTTTAAATCTATTTGCTGATCACATTTTATCCCTCTAATACCTTTTTCCCCAAGTGCCATAAAGTCCAATGCGATTCCTTAAGTACATCTCCATGTCTGATACCTCTCGTTATCACGCCGTGACGATTGACATTCCAATACAAGAATATTTAATTCCACTTCACTATAATCAGTAACAATGTACCTTATGCAGTCATTTATCATATGTCATTCACTTTATGTTCAAATTCGATTCTCGTAAGACACCTCACTATTCTATAGTGTTCACACACTTCATCCGGATATACAGTTTACTCTATCTCATTTGTCCGATCCAATTTCCACTTTAGCTAACCATGCAGTCTTCCTAAGTCACTTTCCTTTTTCTCACAATTCCATTATGGTCTTTAACTCTCGCAAGGCACTATGCAAAGGTAACAAGATATATTCTCCAAAGGAATCAAAACTCTATAACAAGAACATAATCAAACCTTTTTCTTATTAGACATTCAACCTATAAACACTTGAGTCAAGAATCACTTCATTCTATACCTACAATTACTCAATTTCACTTTTCAAATATGCTGACTAGAATGTCTAACTTTGACAGTTCACATTCTTGTTCTAATACCTTTTATCTAGTACACTTACTTCTCCTTCGACTTTTGTTCACTATAGTTTTCCAATTCTATTTGTATATTCAAACTCTTCATAAGATTTCTCCCATTTACTTTCTCGCACTCTTAACCTTTCTTAACACTATTTTTTTTTTTTTACAACTTCAATTTTCCGTAAACACTTCACAATTTCCCCGATATGCTTGACATTCATTGAAAACCCCAATATCTCAGAATTGATCCGTTCATTGCAAGATTATCGTATTTATACCCGCCTCTTTCCTCAAATTAACACGCAGTATGCTTATAGGAATCTACAGCCTCCAAGGCTTTCAATAATGAGAATGACACTAATACCCTTTATCACAAATACCAATTTATTTCATACTTGTTCAACATATTGTCGTAGTTCAATACTCACTTGCCCACTTTTCCCAAAGGTATGTATATCATCGACGATTCCTCAATTAATCTTATCGCTTTTCACTTTTCACTGCTCAACACTTCTCAACACTTCTCAACACATTCTGCCTCTAATCACAAGCATTACCATTGTTTACCTCGCATAATTCCCTATTAGGGTCTTATTGACGCTATCAGATATCTTTTACCCTTTTCATTGAGTCTCCACCGAGTGTATCTACAATTTCTTTATGAAGGTGTCACTACATCACCTCATTGTCGGCTTCCTTTTGACCCTCTTGTCTCTATTCAATTACTCTTTTCATTTTCTCTTCTCATTTGTTTTCATATCATTCCTATCAACATATGTTAATACCTTGTCATCCATATTTAAACCTCCAAAATTTCGGACTCTTTTATTCTTCGCTTCAAATCTAAATTCCTCAACAGCTTTACATCATAACTGGAGATCGATTCACTTCACATTGCAATAGAATCACCTCAAATTAAAATCTCACTCATATTGATACTTTACATTTCGTACATAGGCAGATAACCTCAACAATATGAGCTATGTCCCAATTTCACTTGTCCCTACTTCTATCCATTTGACCGTTCGTCTTGATACCATCTTTATACGGTTCACGAAAGTCTCATCAACCAATTATTATCCTTAATTGCTTTTCAATCCTTCTTTACTATACGCATAATCTCAATCAAGACACTCTTATGTCATCATTTAATGATCGTAACATTCCTTTCGGAAGGTTCCTCGTGCTACCACTTAAATACTTTTTTTCACACTTATTCTAATCTATACCATAATCACTTTTCGCCTCTCATACAGGCACACTCAAATCCACCTTTGTCCTACTTTAACCTTTTAAGAACTTCACACTTATAATCACTCTAAACATTTACCGCCTGCTTCCTCTATGATTTCCATAGTCCAGAATATACATTTCATTTTCATTAGTCACAATCAACATTATTGTCCAATAGATATCCCTAACAAGAAATCGATTTAAATACAATAACTCTTTTCATACACCACTATCAGGTTGATTCATTCTCACCATATCATTTAACCGTATGACTGCTCACATATCCGTTATGCGCAAATTGACCTTGTAAGGTCATATCAACTTGGCTTTATCACTTATGATCCTGTTTTTTTTTTTCTCGCTACTTATCTTCTATTTTCCTCAAACAGTCTATGATCGGGTGTTCACAGTCCCCAATACCCGACAAAATCGTTGATACCACTCCATTTTATCCCTATCTATAGGCCTATCCATTTACCATTTTTGTGTCCATGTACACCTAATTTAGAATTTCCCGATACATCATCAGTAGAATTTATCTGTCTGTCTTTTTCCTTTATGATTTTATCATACGAATTACGAATTTCCAACCTCGAAACACCATAATCACCTAACAATTTCAGTCTCAAACTGATGCGGTCTAGATCATAACCATTTCCCGAATTCATTTCAGTCTATCCGTACACTTTTACCTCACTCTAATAGGCACTGAACATCTTACTTTTTCGATTCTTTCAGTTCTCAATAAACCGTTACAGTACTCTATTGAGCTTCTTTCCGTTTCACTATTATCATCTGCCTATAATATTTACTAATCTCCAATTCAATACTGTGAATCAAGATATGCCCGATTGGACCATCTACATTTTACTCAATTCCAATATTTCCTTTCATAACATATACAATGTAATCAGAATTACCTAACCATTCCGGCTTTAATCTCACTTAGATCTACTATAACCAATATGCTTCCCATATCTCTAATGGACCTCTCCAAGTTCTCAACATCTGCATTTTTCATCACCATAACATTGTCAATTTAATTCGAAATTTTAATCGCCTAAGCCAACACGATCATTCTATTATCACTTATAAGGGTTTCTAACCCATACAATTTCAATCTTCTTATCCATTTTCCTTTATCCTTTCCTAATTAATTATCCCTTTAGGATTTTCACTCTAATCCAAAGGTCACTCTTCTCTCACTTAATCACTTGACACTTATGCACCCTTAGGATTTATCCTCGAGTGACTCTGACTAGGGATCAGTTACCACGGTCTGCAACGACGCGACTCAAATGCATGAAACCTATGTTCCAAACTGTGCCTGGATACATTACGTACTCTGGGCTCGATACCACCTAAATGTAACACCCACACCAGTAAGACCCAACCCGATATCGTTGGTGATATCCGAGTCCGTGTCCCACGAGTGGCGTACTACATCGATCGATTTAAAATTCAAGATACATTTTTTTTTCTTTGAGCCCTTAACTCCATGTTCACACGGCAAACACAAAGAAGTAATGAAAATCCGTGTTCAATAAAACCAGTTCAGTTATTACAATTATCCAAGAATAATTATAATCGACCAATGCGAGAAAATATACAATGCCTTGTTATACAAAGATTGCGAATACAATTTACTAAAACACTAATGCGAATACTAACCGATCCCGACCTCTAACCTTTACTCGTCTACATGAGACATACTCCGTGTCAACCGGAGTATTCTTCAGACCTGAAAATAGATGCAAATTTTGGGTGAGTTTTATGAACTCAAGAGAAACCATCATCGATGGTTCACTCAAATCATGCATTACGCCCATGGCGCATGCGATGCCGTAAATCATCAATTACCAATAAATGGCCAATAACAATGTCCAATGAATGAAAACCATTCACGATAATTCATACCATTATGAAAGCGGTATATGTCACGAACGATCATTTGTGCAAATGCAATGCATGTGTGACTCTTTCCATTTTCATTATGTTATTGTGACTGTCGCTTGAACCGCCCCAAGAACGGCACATTGCGTTGAGCCGTGGCTCTCAAACATTGGGCTTGAAGCCTCGATACATGAGCCCGAGGCTCAATACGCTGGACCCGAGGTCACGTGCGTTGAGTGAAAGCTCACATACGTTACGGATATGCCCCGATCCGGTCATGCTGCTCCGGCCACAATCGCTTTTATCTCGATCATGTCCTTATGTATGAATGCATATGTTCCAATTTCCATTTACGCTTATTGCTATCACTTACATTCAATGCCATTTCCTATTTCTTGGACCTTCGGTCCAGATTTCAATCATATATTCTTCCAATTTATCATACCATATCGCATTTAAAAGTCACATTCAATGTATCAAACGGATAAGTAACACTTCAAAGATTAATTTCCCCATTCCCTCGAACCTTTGGTCCGAGATCTCCCATTCACAAACAGTTACACACAAATAGCACTTCGTTATCTCATTCCCGTATTTCGCATACACCTATGGTCCGAAATCAATCAAAGTCAAATACACATAAACCTCCATTATCTCCACATGGCATAATAGCAAAATCTTAAACACATAAAGGTTGAGGAACCAACTAGGTTACTCACCTATTACTCCGAGCTAATGCCGGAAAGCCTCTGACGTCGGTCAATCGACGCTCCAATTGGGCCTCTATATGAATCAGAAAAAATACGAGTCACTAAATATGAAATTTGTGCTCATGTTGATGAAATATGCATGTTCATGAATTCCCGGTCCTAATTCAATATTTTCCCATAATAAAATTCTATGAAAAATTAGAAATCCATAGGCTCGACGGCGCAATTCGGACCTCTATAGGTCCTCAATTAAATAAAAAGTGTTTACAAGTTCCAATCGATAGGGCTACGTCAAATTCCGCCTAAAATTCCGTTTTCTCAGAAAATGAAATTAAATATTCAATGAATCCGATGCCTCTGGAATCAGGTCAATCGGACGTCAGACGGGAAAGAAATTGACAAAAGAACCATTGTACCATTTAATATCAAAAAAAAATAATCAAAAAATAAAAATAAATAAATATATATATATACGGAAACCTGCCTCGCGGGGGCGAGACGCCGCCCTCGCGAGGCGATTTCACCTTTCTTCGTCATGAGGCGATCCGTCGCCTCTGACGAGACTAAGTATCTCGCCCTCATGAGGTAGAAGTCGCCTCGCGAGGGCGAGTTCCCTCAACGCCCTTTTTTTTTTTTTTTCAAATTTCAATTCCTAATTTCCAACTACTCTAACTTTTAGCACACAAATCAGAAAATACCCACTATACCTCATTGGAAAGCTTATGAAAAGCTCTACAACTCTCAAGAAGACCATAAAATCAATTCCAACCCTAAGGGTGTCAAATAAGCCATCAAACCTTCTGCCTTCACAATTTCCCTCAACACAGGGCAGTACATTTGCAATTTCATAACTCACTGATTCCTTAGTAATAAATTACCACAAAATATGGTCAACAAGTTCATAATGTCCTCTACAACTTTCATGAACAATCCAAAATCAAATTCTATTTCTAAACCAGTCCATTAATTCATTCAATGTCACTGTCCCTGAAATCCTTCAATATGGGCAGTAACCTTACCAAAAAGCATAACTTCCAGTATATAAGTCAATAAAATCAGAACTTTATATCCTTGTAAAGATAACATCATAAACTTCATTTTTCATGAAGCACTCAACACCCAATTCGCTCTCTAACAATTTCAAAATTGTTATGGAAGTTTCTGTTATCATCAGCCATTCATAACCTAATGTAGGATCAGTTTTTGAAAAATCATATCTCCCAATTCTGACTTCTAAAAATTACATACCAAATATCAATTTCAAGATAATCGCTTCCTCTACAACTTTTCAGAAGCTCACTCACACCAATTCAGTCCACATAAAATGTTAAAATTGCCTCCAATCAGTAAACTCACAAAATCACACTTAAGCTAGGTTTCATCCAAAATTCTCAAAACCAGTCATTAGTAATCAATTCATATCTCCCAATACATAATTCTAAAAATAGCAAGATCAGTCGCAATGGAAAGATAATTCAATATGCTACAACTTCCATGAAGATCATTTTCCCTAATTCCATCTCAATTAATTCATAAAAATCAACAAAACTCAGATGTCATGGTTGCGGTTACTGTTCACAGGCAATGGAACAGTAACTTTCCATGCAAAATTTCACCCTTCTATCATTGAAATTCAACAACACCTATTTCACACTAAATTGAAGCCAACATCCCAAAGTTTCAGTGGCCACTAACCTTACCTCATTTGCATTTCTACACAATAAGTTATGAATAAAACAGTAACATCAATTATAATTCCAACTTTCCAGATTTAAGGTTAACCTTAGTTCAACCACTTCCAATGCCTTTTCACATCATTAAACCTCCAAAGAAACACAAATCAATTCTTATACCATTCATACATGTACTAGGGCTAATACACAAAATTGGCAGCACTTAACTCTCACTTAATTTGCAAGATTAGTCATCATCTACCAACCAAATTCAAAGCTAAACCAAGTTACAACCATAACCATTCATTAACCTAACACACCATACATTTATACCCATCAATTTACACTATAATTCTCATCAAGGTAAAGCATCAATACGCTTAATAATAACACCACAATTCCCATTAGATGCTTCTAACTACCATGGCATTAAATTCCTAAATCAAATCATAAAGAAAGCTTAACAACAAAACTTACCTCTTAGCTTTTCCAACCTTGAATTCCTTTCACTTCTTTACTTCCTACCTTCACTAATCACTTCTTCTACCACCATACATATATATTTCATCATCATGGGAAGACTATAGCTTAGTGACAAAGAGAACTCTTGAGTGTTGGAGGAAGATGAAAAAAGAAGAAGCAAAAAAATCGATGGTGGAGGAAGAGATAAATATCTTGATTGGAAACAACAATTCCAGCATTTAAAGCTTGTTTCCTTCTTTCCTATACCATAACCGTGGGTGAGAGTGATGATAAGAATGTATTAATGAGAGGCTCGGTGGCTTTATGCCATTAGTCCAACAATGTAAAAGAAAAGTCAACATATTTATATTTTAATCAATTTAAACCTAGTCCAAAATTAATCCAATCAATTCCAATGACCCTAATTCCAATCCCAAAATAATATACCCAATAATACAAGTGTCATTGGGTAGCAATTTTCATCGAGAATCGACGGTTCGCCAATTGGCGATTTATCCATCCGAGAATTTCCCAATTATTTTTCTCGAGAATTAATGAAATTTCCTAAAATTATAAAACAGTAATAATGCACCCAAATAATTTTTCAATCACGAAAATCACCTTTTCTACCCCAAAACAAGTTTAGGCCGATTCCATCATGATTTTGCGGTCCGGAACTTTCTCCGGAAAATTCCAGAAAAATTCCTAAAATCCTTAAAATCAAAAACGCTTAACGGACTCGTCGAATAATTTTTCAAATCCCATAACCACGTTAATCACAATAAAATACTGTTAGGCCCAATTACCGGAATGTCATGAATGCATTTACCGTAATTCCATGTACACGATTGATACCGTATCAATCCTATTATGCATGAACAGCTTTAATTATTCCTATCAATCTCATCCTATGCCAACTTTACTATTTTACCCTTCGAGGAGGGGGTGGATGTTACGAGATGGGAGCTTTATGACTCCTTGAGAGTGATAGGCAAGTTTGTAGGTTCTTCTAAGATGTTTATAAGCTATTTATGAGGGATTAAAATGGTAGGTGTGAGTGGTTAGAATTAAATGTAGGTGTTGTCAAATGATGATTTTAGACAGAACCTTTGTGACCATTTTGACCCTTATAGAGTTGGAATTTGGGTCGATGATTTTCATGAAAATGTAGATCTTTCTTTTCTCTATGAAATAGACACCAATTTTGTTAAATTTGGAGTTGGAATGGAAAGTTATGACCTTTGCAAGTGGAGTCTGATCAGAGCAAAACCAGACGATGCTTTGTAGAAAAACCAGACGATGCATGTAAGAAAAAACCGACGACGATGCAGAAGCAAAAACTAGACGATGCACAGAAGCAAAAACCGACGATGCAATCAGAAGCAAAACCGGACGATGCAATCAGTAGCAAAACCGACGATGCGATATGTTGTAGCAAAACCAGACGATGCTATAGAGCAAAACCAGACGATGCGTATCAGAGCAAAAACCGACGATGCATCATGGCAAAAACCGAGACGATGCATCAGAAGAAACCCAGACGATGCAATCAGCAAAAACGGACGATGCATCAGAAGCAAAAACCGGACGATATTCATGAGCAAAAATCGGGCGATGTTACTATTGATCTCCGCCTGATTTTTGCTGAGGATGACATCATCTCCGTCGATTTTTGCTAAGGATGACGCCATCTTTGTCTCATTTTATCGCTCTGCTTTTGTCTTCGACCCTCTTCCTTCTTTTGGCCATAACTTTTGCACGCACCACGATTGACCTCATTCTCGAAGCATTGGATTTCTAAAAGATTTTTCTACCTTTCTACATTGGACTTATCAGATTTTCTTTCAAATTGAAAATGGTGGTTTGAAACGAAGCATGGCAATCGCTGATAAGTAATGACTATGCTTCAAATTTTTAAAATATCTTGAGCTATGAGCTCTGATCAAAGCGATTCTTGTTTTAAATTAAACTAGAGGCATAAACCTACAAGTTTTATGAAGAGACCTATCAGTGATTAAGCCTTTTAGATTTTCAAATGCTTACCCAAGTCGGTAGTGCTCGATTTTGATTGTTTTCTTGAGATAGTGTTTTAACCATAACATCTTCATTCCTAACTCGAATTGAGCGATTCCAGCTCGTTGGAATCGTGAGATCCGAGGATCATTTTATCAAGAGCTAACCCGAATTTTTATAAAGTGAAATTTTTCCATATTTGTGATTAGCATATGTGTTCGGTTGTGGGTCTTCTACGCTGGATGGGTCCGAATGTTGGGCTTCGGAGACGGGGTCCAACATTGGCAAATTTTCGCACTGTTCCGACCCGGCCCGCTTACAGCTCCTATAAAACCTTCCATTTTAGGTTAAATGAGGACGGTCGCATTCCCGAGGTAGCTCTCCATCTTTCGTCTTCTCTATTTTTCTGATAGGTTTTGTTTCCTCTGTTTTGCAGATTCGGCACCACCTCCAGACGATGTCCACCATCACCATCTCCATCTCTTCCATCGTTCATCGCACTCACTCTCAACTGTTCGTCGTTGGAGTCATGGACCGAGGTGATATTCCAGCAGTGATGGACTCACCCGGCATCATGCGTGGCTAAGGCGTCGGATCTCCTGAAGATGTAGCAACATTCTGAGTTCCATGAGCTTCAAGGGGTAATCGATTGCTGTTTTGAATTTCTGTCATGGTTTTGCAACAACTCCGAGTTGGAGATTGCATTGTATGACCGAATGAATCTTGCTATAGTTTAGTAGGATGTTAAACTTTGATCTATGTTAAGGATTGATTTGTGTTGAATATTGTGCCTAAATACATGAAGTCTCATGTATATCAGTCAGATTTCGCATTAATTAACCTAATCTGCCTAGTTGTGTTTGGTTAAGTTGATTATGTTATTATCTGAATGATTTATTGCATAAATCATTTCATACCATGCACTAAGGGTTTTAACAAGTTTTAATTTATCGAGTTGATCAATTAAATCTTGGACTTAACGAGTTGTTAAGGTTGTGTTTTCGAAACTTAGTGGATTTCAAACCCCGACATTTATTTTGAACGATGATGACCCAAGCTGTATTTTCAGGAGAACTTTAGTTAATTGTTTTCAATCTTAATTATTTCAAATTGTCTTGCCTTTCAAAAATCCCAAAAACATATATTTCATACTTAGCTTTCTTTAGTTTAAAAGATCAAGCCAAAACCCCCTTTAATTGCTTTAATTGCATGCATCATTAGACTAGGCTAGTCTTAATATCAATTCTGCACTGGTTCCTTGAGAGTCGACCCGAGGTTGCACCCTGTGTTGCAATTCTTGGTATAAATTGATTTTGACCGGTTTCCAAGGATCAATCTTAGGATTGAACGATAAGTCACGATCACTATTCCTCAATGGAAGTTGATGATCATGAAGAGGAAATAGTTAGGGTTTAATGGTGTTTGAAGATCTTGAAGCCAACTCAAGTAAGTAGCATGTTATTCTTGTTGATTTGTTGAATAAGATGTGTAGATGATGGGTTAATTCATCTCAAAGTGGTGCTTATATATATGATAGCATGTGGTTGATAGAATGAGCAAATAATTGTCTTACCTTTACATATATGATGATTGATGATCATAAGATGTTATAGTGATGATTTAGTGATATAAGGATTGTTAAAATGATGTAGAAATGGTATAGAAAATTTGATTGATAAATGGAGTTTCATGTTACATTTTGTGATGGAGAAAACATGGATTGTTGGTTGGGTTAGGAATGGATTGGATAAGGTATGGAAGTGAAAGAAAAGGGCAAGTATAGTGTTTTGGAAAAGGAAGAATTAGGATGAAAGGTTAGAGGCAAATTGATAATGGTATTTAAAGAGGTTGGAATGTGCTAATGGAACATTTTCTTTGGATATGTCTTAGTAATCTAGTCTTCATTTGTTATGTAGTTATCCAAATGGGATGGTTTTTGATTTGGGTTAAATTAGAGATATAAGGCTACATTTTCCATGAGACATTGAATGCAAATTATGTCTTTAAGAGTGTCTAATTGTGACTTAAATTGAGTATTGAGTGATGAAAGTTGATGATGAATGTGCATGTATATATATGTCCTGTTATGAGTGTTTATGTGTAACCATGGACCATATCTTGGCTATAGATGATATTGAACTGAAATTGAGTTATAAGAGTGGATAAATAATGAGTATTGAACTAGAAATGATTGGCTAAGCATGAGGAATTGAGTGTTGTAAGTGAAGAGTTAGAAATCTGGAATTTCATAAAACTCAGTTGAACATACTTTAGTGCAAGAGGCATAACTCTTTGTATAGACCTCGGAATGAGATGATCTAGGTATGGTTTTAAGGAAGACTTCAAGAGCTACAACTTCTATTTCAGGAAAAAAGTTGAGATTTTGACGTGTAGAGGGTCAAATTTGTAAAGTTTGGTAAGTGACCCGTAAAGGTCCGTTTAACAGACATGCATGTCCGTTTAACGGACATTCACGGGTCAAATGACCCTAATTAAGCCTTGAATGGGTCTTAAAGTGAACCTAGAATGATCCTTGGTTTATGGGACTAATGTATGATAGGTTTGAAGTGAAATTGAAGGTTAAAACTTAGTAAATGAATGGATGAAATCAAAGTATCAAATGCATAAGTATATTGGGAATGAAAATGTTTATATACTTGTGATGATGTTCAAGGAAGTTGAGTAAATTGCGTTAAGTGATTAATTAGGAAAGAGAATTGGATATTATGAGATCATATGAGGTTCGAAAAGAAATGACGGGAAATTGAGTGAGGATATAGAGTGATCAAGTGTTCTTGAGATGTAAGCTTATGATCAGCTAGATGCATACAAAAGGTAAAGCTTGATTGGATAATTTAAAGTGATCATATGAAAATGAAGTGTAAGTCTAAGTTCAATTAGATAATTTAAATCATGATTTGAGAATGGGCATAAGGTGTGAATGTAAATCATATACCCGGGATTGTCGTTGAGCATGCATTAACTTTACACATATACATGTGTGAAAAATGAATGGTTATATGATTGTGTTTTTATTAATGTGTGTGACAACTGTGTTTTGCATATGGTTGATACAGGATAGAACATCCACATCCAGACGTTTTCGGATCATGAAAGCAAATGCTAATCTGGAGCGTACTGTGAGTAGACCTAGAAGGTCTTACTTTATGGTTGGTTTGGTTATGTTATAAATTGAGTGATTATTGAATAGTTATGTTGATTGTGATTGATTATGATGGGTTCCGGACAGGAGGTCCGATGATTGAGAAAATTGACTTGGTTATTGAAGTGCTCATTGAATGTGAATTGGATGAACTAAGTGTACATAATGTGATTGTTAGATTTATTCTGAATGCACATTTGCATATGAATGAAAGTGTGATTTCTCAACTTTAATGTTGAATGCCGGACTAAGGTCCGATGACATGGGAAAATGATTGAATGAATTTATGCAAATGTGAGTGTTGCATTCCATATCATGATTGCATAAGATATAATGGTAGTTGTGACCAGAATAGCCAACGATCAGAGCTTAAAACTCAACGAGTGAAAATGAGCTTCGAGCTCAAAAGTGATTTAAAGCCTCAAGCTCAACGTTTAATGAGCCCTATATGGGACAGTTATCAATGAGCTTGATATCCAATGGATACGGGATAGTTTAGGCGCTTGGTCACAATAAAGTAATAAATAAAAAGTGGGTCTCATGTACATGTGCATAACATAATTGATTTAATTGTATTGAATGTGAAGTGTGACATTGAATGTGAAATGTGACATGATGGGAATGAAATTGTGTGTTATGTGACTGGGTGAACCATCAATGATGGCCACTCACTAAGTTCGCAATACTCACCCAAAATTTGCATCTTTTTTTTTAGGATTCAGAAGAATACCCCGTTATGCAACCGGAGTAGACTTACTACACACAGGGGAAAGTTAAAGGTTGGGATCATTTCGCGTCTGCATTAAAATTTTTCTTATTTTTGTATAAAGTGTATTCCGCGATTTCTGTACAGTATGTTTTTTTTTAATATTTCAGTTTGTAATAAGTGATGTAGTTTGGGAATTTTTGAAAATGGGATTGATTAAATGTAGATATTTCTGTTTACATCAATTTGTGTCAATTGTAAATGATTGTAAGTGTTTGTGTATAAAATGGGCCCAAACAGCCCAAAGTGGATTGTTTTGTAACTAAAAAGGGCTATGAATGAAATTGGGCCCTAATTGACCATTGAAACTGCATTGAAAACAATATTCTATCGACTTTTCAATTTATTTGGCCCACATTGGAAACGGACTTCCGCATATGTTAGTGTTTAAAAAAAAATTATACCGACTTGTGATTGATTGAGTGCTCTAGCATGTCACCTTCGTAGACACGGACTCGGATAACACCATCAATGTTGGGTTCGGGTCTTGCGGGAGTGGGATGCTACAATATCCCTTGTCACAATTTGTAACATCCCATTACCTGCGTTGAGGCTAGAACAATATATATATGAGAGACTATTGAGAGATTAGAAAATGAATTTCATGTTCATACATTATATGATATACACAAACACGTGGATATTAAATTTTTGCACATGAAAATAATTGTGCATGCATTCATTGACATATTCCAGTATAATCGTTTATAAATGTGATTATATTGAGAATTGTGGGTTTTATATATTGAAAATTGATTGAGAGAGTGCATTTAGTGATTTAGAATTTTTGGTGAATTTAGGGAAATTTCTAAAAAATTAGATAATTTTTGGACTAGAAAAAATGTCAAGTGGAAAGACAAATGATAAATGGTAGTAGAATTAACTGTCAAATGGAAGTGGAAATTTTGATAAATGACTTTGGGATTTATTGACAAGTATGAATTAAAATTGGGAGGCAATTAGAGTATAAATTATATTTGATTGGACTAGTTAAATGAAAGAACCTAGTTTAAAGTTATAAGAATTGGACATGTCACTTAACAAACCATGTCTTCTCCTTCGTGGCTTCCCTTCTTCTTCTTCTTGTTCTTCTTCTCATCTATCAATTTCTACTTCCATCTTGTCGTCTCATCCATTTGTTACTAAAAACATATCTCTACCACCTTTAGAAGATGAGGATTGTGTGATGCTTCGGAGCTAGGCCTAAGTGTTATTTTTGAAGATTTAGAGATAAATCAAGTAAGTACCTTGTTAATCTTCATAGGTAATGTTAAATGAAGCATTTATGATGATAGTTAGAGGTTAAATAACATAAAATGGTGTTTTTTGTATGATGAACATGAGTGATGAAAAATTTAAACAAATGTCTTGATTTT
This sequence comes from Erythroxylum novogranatense, assembly GCA_029891385.1. NCBI lineage: Eukaryota > Viridiplantae > Streptophyta > Magnoliopsida > Malpighiales > Erythroxylaceae > Erythroxylum > Erythroxylum novogranatense. The sequence continues at coordinate 634,407 of JAIWQS010000034.1, read as the reverse complement.
GGATATGTATAATAAGTAATAATTCATATATTGCTATAGATATTTTTGAGGTAGAATGATCTTCGTCGCGCCCAACTTGTAGGATTTTATGAGGATTTCCTCTCAGGACACTTTCGCCACAACCAACTCTTGACTTCACCACGATCAACTTTCTTGCACGATCGCGACTTTTATGGCTGGAAAAAACAATTCAAAACATCTTTTGATCTTTTTGCCATATGTTCTTCTCCCAACCTCCAAATGATATGGGACTTGAACCCACAGATTTGACACACATTGTTTTACATCTCCAAAAATTATAGCCATCTGAAATTATTTGGGAGAGATTGAATGATAAAATTGGGACGAAAATGTTGAGGAGTTCTGGAAAATTGATGAATGGGGTATTTTCATTAAACATGCTTTGGTATTTTGACAATATATTGTCCTATTGTTATCCAAATAGAATGATTTTCATTTGAAGTACACTAGAGATATAGGCCTACAAATGTTCTGAAAAGATTGCCTATAGAATTCCATATTTTGAATTAAAGTTGATTACAGAATATTGTTTTAGTTTATGCACAATCCGAAATATTTGGAGTACAACTTTCAGATTACTAAACCAAATTGAATGATCTTGATGTCATTAGAAACTTAAGAGCTAGGAGAACAATTTTCAATAAGAAAGTATTACCAAATTACTTCATTTTCATTTTCTGATTGATCGTAAATGGTAGACCCCAAAGTATGTTTTAGGAAAAATCTGAATTGACCAAATGAGTTAGGAATTGTGATTCTAAGGTTTTGTTGAGGTATAAACCATAAGTATAAAAGACACTTATGTGAGATTGGAAATATGAATGTCTATGTGATGAGAATGATAGAGCGATACCCGAGATTGTCATAAACATGCATTGTGCATATTTCATATACATACATGTGAATTATTAAACACTTATAATTGTACAAATTGTGATATGTGTATACGACTTGATATAAAGGAGCAACTGGAATGTCAGCATCTAGACATTGCTAGAAATTAGAGGCAATGGCTTAAGGAGTAACCTGTAAGTAACCTAGATGGTTTCACTCGATTAACTATTTGCTTTAGAATATGTGTTGAATGTGATTTGAATATGTTGATGTTGGACAATGAAGGTCCAAGACTTGATGCATGATTGTGATATTGAAGTGTTGTTTGTATGTGAATGTGACAGAATAAATGTTACTTAACAATGTTGTTGAATGTTGGACCTTGGGTCTACTGATAAATGTGATTTGAATGTGAATGTGAATGTGCAAGCACATGATTTATTGAGAATATGATATATAAAACATTTTAACACATGAATGCATGTAAGATAAAGGAAGTTATGACCGGAGTTGCCAGTATAAAGAGCTTAAAGCTTAGATTGTGATTAGAGCCTCAAGCTCAATTATGAATGTACCTAGTATCCACTAAGGGATATGGGACGTTAATTGACACAACTCGGTATTTACTAAGGGATATGAGCTAGTAAAAAAGAACTTGGTCACAACGACAATAATAAATGAAAGTGAGTCTCATAAACATTGCATTTATACTTGATATGCGTATTTTACCTGAACGAAATGACTATTACAATTGTTCTGAAAATGAAAGGTGATACTTTATGAATATGCAAAGATGTGAATAATTTGTTACATGTATTAATGTGATGCATGAATTGAGTGAACCATCGATGATAGTTACCTCATTGAGTTCGTAAAACTCACCAAAATTGCAACTTTGAATTTTATAGGATCAAGAGACAACTTTAGCTATTAAGAGACGCTATAAGAAGTATAGTCTTGTACATTTAGAGAAAAAGAAGAAATGGCTCAAAGGTCAGTCAGCTAAGATTGGAAGATTAGATAGATCTTTTTATGTATTTCCTCTTTTCTGTAGCACATTTAGTATTAGGTTTTGATGTTATATAAGTGTGAATGTTGAAAGTTACATTGCATAAACGTTCAGTTTTTATGAAATTAAATAAGGAAAATTTTGGTTTGAAAATATTGTGATTTCCTTATGATGTCTTATTAGAAAATAAAGAATGATGATGCCAGGTTAAAAGAATGTTGTGATTGAGCGTAGCACACTATTATGATAGGTTATGTATTGGAATGTCTGTAGGGTGTCCTGGTATATACCCTAAAATAACGAGGTGCTACATTTGGGTGGTATTAGAGTGTGGTTTGGCATCCATAGGGACATATAAGAATTCTAAGCATAAAATATAGTGAGAAATGAAGATGATGATTGAAGCTATTGTTTATTACAGATCATCTGCCATAGGTGATCAAGTGGGACAGTCAGCTAACTCAGGATCTGTAGGAGCCAGTAGAGAGTCTTCGGTACCTTAACCAGAGGAGATGGCTCCTAAAGTTCCTGAGAGAAGGGAGAGGAGGTATGATAGGCTACAAAAGCAGCAGGTTATGGACTTCTGCAGAAGTACAGACGCAACAGAGGCCGAGGGATGGCTAAAAGGAATAGAAAGAGTTTTCGATCAAATGAATTGCGAGCTGGACAAGAAATTTCACTATACAGTGTCCTTATTGCAAGGCCCAGCTTATCAGTGGAGGAAGACTATCCTAGGTAGTACCACCAAGCCTTGCAACCTAAAGTAGGAAGACTCCCTAAGGGTCTTTAAGGAAAACTACTTGCCCAGGAACTACTTACACAGAAAGATGAAAGGTTCTCGGATCTGAAGCAGGGTAGGATGTTAGTGACAAAGTATGAGATCCAGTTCAATAAGTTGATAGGATATGCTACTACTTTGATTCCTATCGATGAAGATAATATAGAAGATTCAAAGATGGGCTGAACATAGAGATTAGGACAAGACTAGTGATCTCCAACTTAAGTAGTTTCATTGAGTTGAGAGTTGCTTCGATCATAATTGAGCAGCTACTGAGAGAGAGGCAAGCAGAGTCTGGCCAAGGGTCTAGATTGAAGAGGTCTAATGAGATTTAAAGAGGTTCTGGAAAAAGATTTAGTAAGCACCAGAATCGAGCTTTGGACCATAATTTGATCAAGATGGAGAAGGATTACGCGGAGAGGTAGTTTTATACCGTCTGGCAATGGAAGAAAATCTGATGTGAGTCGATTGCCCCGTGTGAGCACTGTGGAAATAAGAACAGTGGTGAGTGCTAGACTTTATAAGGAGTTTATTTTTGATGTGGCTCTTTAGAGCATAGAATCAAAGATTGTTCTGTCGTTACCAGAGCCCAATCTGGTATGAGTGGGAGATCTGGGAGTAAAGCTACAATCCAGCAGAGTCGAAGTAGTGGGACTGGATAAAGATGTTGTGGTAGAGGAAGAGTGAGCTCTGGGAGTCCTTCTCTCAGGACTGAGACTCAGAGTAGCCGATCATAGTCTCAGGCATAAGTGTATGCCATGATTAGGTAGGAGGCTCAAGACTCTCCGAATGTTGTCGTAGGTGTGTTACTTATTTATGATGTTAAAGCATTTACATTGCTAGATTTAGGATCTACACATTCCTTTATCGCACCATATTTGACATCTAGGCTACATTGTGATAGATAGTTATTACAATATGGATTAGAGGTTAGTATACCAATAGGTAGTAGAAAAGTTATAGAAGAGGTTTGCAAGAGATTCTGGATTTGGATTGATCAAGTAGAACTGGAAGCAAACTTGATTATACTATAGCTGAGAGATATATAGCAACCTACTCTCGCAAGACATATACCTGACATCCTGAGTGATATCCGAGTACGTACCTCGCAAGAGTGACATACTATAATAGCTAGTTAGTAAAATCTCATTACAATTTTTTTTCAAAACAACAGACATACGTGGAAATCAATAATCAAACTAGGCCCACTTTATTCATAAACCTTTTTAATCGCAACAATACAATCAACAAAATTTCAATAGCCATTTGGGCCCATTACAAATACAAAATACTTGTAGTCATAATTTCATTACATTGCAAAATCATTTACAAACATTTCCAATTTGGAAAGTTATTACAAAATAGAAATATTGAAATACACAAGTTACAATAATTGCGGAAGACTCAATTTGATACAAAATAAAGAAAATACAAATACAGATGAACTGGATCTAACGTCAATCTCTTACTTGAATACGATGGCTATACTCCTGTTTGGCTAACGAGTTAACTCCTTTGAGCCTGAAAAATATTACAATTTTTGGGTGAGTTTTGCAAACTCAGTGAGTGACTATCCTCAATGGGTAACTCAAACACATAACACATACAGTTCATCAATTCATCATATTAAATCACATACATTACACATTCATTTAAGCATAAATCACATTCAGAAAGTATTCAAATTATTAAAACATACATATCGATTTTATATGCAATGCACATGAGACTCACTTTTAATTATTATTGTTATGACTCAGTGCCTTGTTACTGGCCTATATTCCTTGTGGATACTGGGTTGGTTCGTATGCCTTGTGGATACCAAGTTGTATCAAATAATGTATCATATCCCTTAGTGGATACTGGGTACATTCACAATTGAGACGGAGGCTTTTATCACATTCTAAGCTTTAAGTTCTTTATACTAACAACTCTAGTCACAACTACCTTTTTCTTTCATGCATTCATGTAATGAAATGCATCAGATTTTTATATTCTCATTCAATCATATGATCAATTAGTCACTTTCAAAAATCATCAGACCTTAGTCTGATATTCAATATTTTAGTTGAGAATTAGCTTTTCATTCATATGTGTATTCACATTTTTTTTCATAACTAGGTCTAACATTTAACAATCAAGTCTTGTATGGAATGCATCTCTCATAATCAATCAATCATGTCTAGAAGCATTTATTTCTTCATATTCATATACAAGTAGCACTTTAATATCACATTCATGCATCAAGTATAGAACCTTCATTATCTAGAATCAGTACAATCACCATCACATTCATTAGTAATTCAATACAGAATTTAAATAGAACAAATAGTAAGTAAGACCATCTAGGTCATCTCACAATACGCTCCAAATTAGCATTAGCTTCCGTGATCCAAAAGTGTCTGGATGCGAACGTTCTATCCTGTGTATCAACATCATGCAATACATACGTTAATAATTGCACAATCTTAAGCATTCATTTATACACAAATGTGTATATGGACTATATACAATGCATGCTCAATGACAATCCCAGGCATATTATCAATTCTCACATCTTATGAACATTCTCAATTTTAGCATTATTTTCTTTCAAAATATCCAATTGTCATTCACTTTTACTAGGTACTCATTACTCATATCCTTTGAATCACAATTACAATCATATGAACATCTTTATTCACATTATACTCATACCTTTGGTACTTTGATATCATCCATTCATTCACTAAGTTATAATCCCAATTATTACTTCAAACATATCACACATTAGTCCATTAATGGAGGCATCATTCTAGGTTCATTCAACCAATTGACCTGCGAATGTTCGTTAGGCGGACATCCATGTCTGTTAAATTGACCTTTACAGGTCTCTTACAAAAACTTAAATTTTTGACCTCTAGACATCTAATTCTCTCATGGTACAATCCTCTTCTCACTGAGCTGAGTCTTCATAGAATTGTAGATATCAAAGTCCTCTTAAAACCATACCTAAATGACCTCAATCCGAGTTCTACAGAAAAAGTTATGCGTCTTGCCCTAAAGTATATCCAAGTGCAATCACATTTTCCAAATTCTAGCTCTTTACTTACCACATTCACTACCTTAAGCTTGTCTATCATTTCTAACTCATTTTCCCATCATTCTAACTACATTTCAACTCAATGTCATCCATAAAAAAACTATAGTCTATTGGTGATCATGAACACTAATAACATAACATACACATATATACACATTCATCATCAACTTCCTACACATTTTCAACTTCACTTTCACTTTCATTTCACTTCTAACTATCACCTTAATTCTTCTCATTTCAAGATACCACATTAATCCCTTTCTTTAGCTCTACATTCATTTTATTTCATCACAAAAACATCTAAAGAGATTCACATTAATTCATCACAAAAATAGAACAAAAACTCATTATTTATCCAATTTTTTCTACAGTTTTTCCAACACCTAGTACTCAAATTCAGGTTAAAATTTGAAACTCTTAAAGAAAGAATTTGAATTCGATGTCTTAAATGTAGTCATATGTCTCTAATTTAATTCAAATAAAAAATCATCTCATTTAGACATCTACAAAACAAGTTATGGCTAAATGACAGAGGCATAATCAACGGAAAAACGTTACAGCTAGCATTTTTTTCTAGCACCCTTTAAACACCATTTACTCAATTTAATCCAACATTATATCATTTCATAATCTATTACCCATCAAAACACAAAAGCAAGACATGAATCTATTCGCATTACTCACTCACGTTTTATCCTCAATTTATGAACAATTAACCTATAACTATCATCAATTATGCTTCATTCGTCAAATTAAGAATAATGATGCTTATACTTACTTGATTTACCCAAAGCTTCTTCAATCACCATAAAACCCTAGCTCCTCCAATATATACAGTCATTACCTTTTTAAAGAGGAATAGGTTAGGTCTTTAGTGGCAAAATGGAGAAGACAACAAATCTTGGAGAAACAAAGTGAAAGAGTTAGACTAAAAATCAACATGGTGAAGGTAAGAGTGAGTTTCATGATTGAAGAAAAGAAAGATGAAGAAAATAAAGAAGAAGAAGGAGAAAAGAAGTGTGTTTTGTAAATGGACAAGTGAAAGACCATAATATGGGCCTTTCATTTAGTGAATTTCGTGTTTTAAAAGAAATGGTGTGGTAAGTGACTCTTTCACAATCTCTTCTTAGTCTTTTATTAACTAGTTCATTTGTCTCCAATTTTTACTCCAATTAACTAGTTAATGTCACATATTAAAATTTCTACTGCCATTTTAGATTTATTTTTACCACTATTCATCAATTATTCTAGCACTTGCCATTTTTCCTAGTCCAATATACCCTTAAAATTTGAAAATTTTCCCAAAATTTCACCAAAATTTTTGAATCAATATATATACTCTCCAAATCCATTCTTAAAAAACATAATCCATAATTCACATCATAATCAAATTAAACAATCATTTATACCTGCAAAATGTCAAATGAGTGCATGAACCATTCATTGTAATGAGCAAAAAATCAAATTAACATTTGTGTATGCTAACATTATACATGAGCATGAAATGCAATTTTCTAATTTCTCATTGCTATTTTCTCAATTAAAGAAATCTGAGGTTCTACCCCTTAGTATGGGAATGAGATGTTATAAGATAGATATTATCGTAGGCATAGATTGACTCACTGCTCATAGGGCTATCATGAACTACTATATCAAGGAGTTAGTATTAGAATCTCCTAGTCAGCTTAGAGTAGTTTTCAAAGGAGTTAGTCTAGCAATGCCAACCATGTTGATATCATTTATGAGTGCATTGGGGTTTATATAAGGTAGATGTGGGGCCTATCTGGCCCGTGTCATCAATACTTGAGATGAGCAGAAAGTGTGACACATTCCCGTAGTTAGGAAATTCCTAGATGTGTTTCCCATCGAGCTATTTGGTTTACCTCTAGGTGGAGTTTACGATTGATTTAGTTTCGGGTGCAGCTCCTATATCTATTCCTCCATATAGGATGGCACAGAAGGAATTAAAGAAGTTGAAGGCTCAACTTCAGGAGTTGCTAAAAAAGGATTTTATTAGACCCAGTGTTTCACTTTGGGGAGCTCCATTTTTGTTTGTTGCATCTATTATAGGCAACTGAATCGAGTGACAGTGAAGAAGACATTCTAGATTTATACCGATCAAAAGAATTTAAGGTATCTGTTGAGTTAAAAGGAATTAAATATGAGACAGGGGAGATGGATTGAGCTATTGAAAGATTTTGACTACTCAATTGAGTACCATACGGGGAAAGCTCATATGGTGGCTGATGTTTTAAGTAGGACGTCGAATACTAGTGTAGCTTATATTCAGTTATCAAGGTTACCAAACTTGATTCATTTGAGAGCTCTGAATGTGGATTTAAATCTAGAGCAGGATGAGGCACTGATTGCTACATTAAAGTTAAGACTGATGCTACATGAAAGAATCAAAAAAGTCTAGGGGAAAATCCTAATATGGTGAAGCTTATAAAGAAAGTGAAAATGAACCTGAATTCTTAGTTTGAGTTGAGGGATGAGACATTGTGGTTAAAACAGAGGCTGTGTGTCCCTAATATGGATAATTTGAGGAAAGAAATTCTAGAGGAAGCTCATATGTAGCCTATGTTATGTATCCTGGTACTACCAATGTAACACCCCACTCCCGCGTGACCCGAACCCGACATCGTTGGTGATATTCGAGTCCGTGCCCCGCGAGGGTGGCGTGCTACATCAGTCAGTTGAAACTCAGTATGAATTTTTTTTTCATTACTCTCATGTGCGCGGAATAGACAGAAAATAATATGAGCCCACGTTCATAAATAAACATTTTCAGTTATTACAATCATTCAATAATAATTTACAAAAGCCATTTAATGAACAAAAAGCCATAACCAAATTGGGCTCACTATAATACAAAGCATTCTTTTACAGAGATTTCGGAATATAATTTATGAGACACTAATGCAAACGCAAACTGATCCCGACCTCTATCTGTCCCTTGCATACGGTAGACATACTCCCGTGTCAAACGGAGTACTCTTTAAGACCTGAAAAATAGATGCAAATTTTGGGTGAATTTTGCAAACTCAGTGAGGAACCATCATCAATGGTTCCCCCAATTCATGCAGCATACAAGCAATTCACAATTTTGGAAGGCATTACGGCCTTGTTCCCATTTCCATATTCATCAGTATGTATGCAATGCACATGTGACACCCGATTGATTACGGTGTTGTGACCGAAGCGTAAGCAATGAGCGATTATGTACGATGAGAGCGCGTCTAGGGAGTAGGAGAGCTCTCTAGGTATGCACTAACTCCCTTCGAGCTCGAGGCTCTTTTTCAGTATCGATATCAGTGGCGACTCTGGTCACAATTGTTGTTATTATCGGTTATGCATTTGTGTATGAAATGCATATGCCCAATTAATATCCATATCAAGCGATGCCTTTAATAGAGGCAGCGAAATGAAGCACAGTGTAGCAAGCATTGCCTGATGTGCACATCCAACACTTCAAACAATTAATCACAGTGTCACAGTAATAGCAAACAATTCACGTTCATGTAGCACAATTCTACCAGTCACAATTGATCACATCACAATTAAGCAGTAACTGTACAATCCATTCATGTATCACAATTTCACACAGTAGGAGCAATTTAGCTGACAGAATCACAACCTAATACACTTCTATGGTAGTTCTCCCAATTCATCGGACCACCTGTCCGGAACTCAGTCATAAACAAACACAATCCTAATCCCTCCATTATTTCCCCACATTGAACATATAATAATTGAATGAACCATCTAGGTTACTCACCACACTTTTGAGCTAATACACGAAGTCTTAGTGGCATCGGTAGATCGACGCTCCAAAAGTGCCTCTATAACAGTTACAGAATATAAATATTACCAATTGCTCAATCAGAACTATTTAATGTTGCGTATGTAGCAATTAGAAGGTGCATAATGCATGTTCATGATATTCCCGACCTTAATCCAAAATTTCCATCACAAACATTCCATTTAAAAATTAGAAATCTAACAGCACCGAAATTACTCAATTCGGGCCTCTATAGGTCCAAAAATAAATAAAAAAGTGACCAAAGAACCATTAACCGGACCCATGTCAATTTCTCGTCCATAAATTCCCAATTTCTCATAACAATGAAATTAAACCTTTCACGAATCCGATGCCTCAAGAATCAGGTCAATCGGATGTCGGACGGAAAAGTTATAAGCAAAAGAAGGAAAATATATGATCCTAGTCGACTTGCCTGAGAATCCTAATGACTTATGCTCTCAATGTATGTCCTAGTCGACTTGTGCGAGGTGCAAGTCGACTTATGCTACTACAATGGCTGTTCTGGACAAACTTCCACCGACATCCCAACGTTCACAATTCATAAATCCTTGCTCCGAATTCCAAATTGCACAAACTTGGTATCTATTTTATAGAGAAAAGAGAGATCTACAAGTTTCATGAAGTAAACAAAAACTAATTTCACATCTAAGGTTGTCAAAAATACACGCAAATTTACTATGTTGACAATGCCTCTCAAAACAGTGCAACATTTTGTCAAAACAGTGCAACCGTTTATAAAATCCATAACTTCTCATTCCCTTTGCTAAAAATTACAAGATTTATGCCAAATGAAATACCAGAATGTGACCTACAACTTTCATAAGCAACATGAAATCAAATTCAATTGCTAAATAGGTCAAACAATTCAATGAATGATTCTACCCACTGAAAACGCCTGAACTGAACAGCAATTTTATAAAACACGTAACTCCTTGTAAAAATGTCAAAAATTTGCATACATTATACCCATAAAAAGATCAAACAGAATACTACACTTCTCATGAAGGGCTTAACAGAAAATTCCATCTCTAACAAACTCAGATCTGTCATGCAAGTGGCTGCCCTAATCACTAGCCAATAGCCTAACTTAGGTCCAGTTTTTGAAAATTCATAAATCCCAATTCTGAAATCCAAAAATAGTATAGTATATCTCATTTTCAAGATAGTTACTTCCTCTACAACTTTTCAGAAGATCACTTGAACCAATTCAAATCACAGAAATCTCTAAATTTGTTTCCAATCACAACACTCACAAAACCTACAATTCTGGTTAGGTTTCACCACAATGCACATAGTCAGTCATTAGTTAACAGTTCATAACTCCCAACGTACCTATCGAAAAATTTCAAAATCAGTGGAAATGGAAAGCTAACAAGATAGGCTTCAACTTTCATTAAGACCATTTTCACCAATTCCTCATAAATCAACCTAGAAAAATTCATCAAAGTTTCAGATCATCAAGCTCAGTTACTGTTCATACTGCACCTATACATCACTTTCAAAGCAAGATTCAACACTCTTCTAATCAACATTGGGCAGTGCTCCCTTCACAACAATTGTAGAAAAATGTCTCAATTTTAAGTCAAAACAATCCTCACCTCATTGGCTCAACCACAAAAAGAGTTATGATCAAAACATTGCAATAGGTACAAAATCAATTTTCCAGCTTTGCTACTCCATTCACTTCCTATCATGCCAAATCCAATTCTACTTCAATAAGCATACCAATTGGAAAAGAAATCAGCCACTAGATCATCAATACTTTCACTTAGACCAATAGCCACAATTTGACAGCACTTAACTCTTAATTTCCATTCAATAGTAGTCATCAAAATCAATCCAAAATCAATCCACACATATTCATCATTCACCCTCACACAAACTTACTCTTATACGCAAACAATCCTACCCCTATCTTTATGAAATTAATGCATAAATAATCACAATAAATGCACCAAAATTCTCAATGAATGGATCTAACCACTACAACTTCAAAAGCATAATGAAATTCTTACCTAATTAAAGCTTCCTCTTAAATGCTTCAACTACCAACAACTTCTCCACTATTATACTTTCTCTACTTCTCTATCACCATGCATGGCTATCATCATGAAAAGAAGGTAGGAGACTTAAGCTTGTATGCATGTAAGGAAGGCTCTCAAGGTTGGAGGAAATAACAATTTAACTAGAAAGATGAGAAATTCGATGGAGAGACAAAGTGGAGAAGGTTTTCGTATGTTTTCAACCAAAAACAATAAAACTCATCTTTTTCATTCCTTCAATGTGAAGTTGCCGAATTCATTGGGTTTAAAAGGGTGAGAATAAAACAAAACCATTAAATGGTGGGACACTTAGCAAGGATACTTGGCATTTGTAGGAAAAAAACAAAACAAGAAAAAGACAAAACATGTAATAGGATTTTTAAGAACTCTAATGTGAAATTTGACCCATCCAAGTCCAATGGCCCAAATTTCAATCCCAAAATAATATAACCAATATTGTAGTGCCATTGGACAACAATTTTCGATACCGAAAATCAACCGTTTCGCCACTTGGCGATTTGTTCGGTCCGGAAATTTTCTCCGAAAAAGTCCAAAAAAATACCTATAATTCCCTTAAAATATAAAACACACAAAAATTCACTCCAATAAATTTTTCAAACACAATTTCCACATAATTCACAATAAAATTCTGTTTAGGCACAATACCGGGAAATATCAAAAATGCATGTACTGTACAGTTATTTTTCATGTGCAAAAATTCACTGTTCACAAATACCAATATGCATGAAAATGCCAAATTAGTCCTAATCACTCTCATCCCGGACCAAATTACTATTTTACCCTTCCCTTCGGGGGTGGGATGTTACAACCAAGATGTATAACACGCTGAAACAACATTTCTGGTGGCTTGGAATGAAGAAGCAAGTGGCGGAGTATGTTTATAAGTGTATGACATGCCAACAGATTAAAACTGAGCATTAGGATCCAGTAAGGAAGCTATATTCGTTGCCTATTCTGGAGTGGAAATGAGAACAAATTACCATGGACTTCATTATGAGATTGCCTAAGACTTTGAGGTAGAACGATTCTATATGGGTTGTAGTAAACCGACTGACTAAGTCAACCCATTTCCTAGCCCTTAAGTCCTTCTCTCTGAACCTACACGGGGCAAATTTACCATGCTAAGCATATAGCTTAGTGAGTAATAACTAAACTATGTCTAACCACAATAGGTACTGAATCATATTATATAAAAACATCTAAACATATTGAAATTTAGAACATAATAAGATTTATTAATGATAACATTTTGCATGCTAAAGTCACATGTGTTTTATGTTGATTGTGTTCTGAACTTGAGACAATGAATGTCTAAATTGTTTGATGCATATGAATATGATTGACTAATTATTTTATCACATGAAATGACCTTGTTTGGTTTTGTACCTGTCAAGTCCTAGTCATGGGTAAATAGGCATGCCTAGAAGGGTCTGCAGCTGCTTCTGGATACTTCGATTTTAGAACTTTGGTCTCTTTTGGATACTTCGATGTTGGGACTTTGGTCTCTTCTCAACACATTATCAATCATGTGAAACCATACCCAATTGCTCAATCCAGATTTATCTCAAAACCTACTTTCGGGTCCAATTTGCTCAATTATTCACATTAGGAAGATGAGGTAATTTGATAACACTTTGATCGGTGGTGTTTAGTTTTTGGGTTATTACCTTGGAAATTGAACCAAAAAAATTAATCCTAAGGATTGCAATATAGAGTGCAACCTTAAGTCGTCTCACTTAATCGAAACCTAGTGCAAATAATCTAAGTTAGATTAATTGTCATGAAATGCAAACTAAATTAATTAAGGGTGGGGTTTTGGATTTTTGATAAAACTAAGTAAATTGAATTAAATGGAAAAAAATATAAAAAGGTATTTTTGGATTTTTGGGAAATGAAAAGCGAAAACTCAAACAATGATCAAATATGGTAAAAATCCTCTTGAAAACGAGCTTTATCTATCATAGTTCTAAACAAATCTTTTGGGAGCAAAAATCACTAAGTTTTCAAATGATAAACCTTAAAGAACTCTTTAAATCCAAGGTTTTAATCAATAAACTCCATTTCTTAAAACCTTGTTGAATGCATCTTAGTGTGTGTAATGGGTAAGTTACTGCAAGAGGTCAATTGGGATCAAGCACAATCTCAATACTAAACACAACTAGGCAGATAAAACAGAATCAACACAATCACCAAAAATACATATATGAAACTTCATATACTAAAGCTCAAAGTTCTACATCAACCAATTCATAAAACAATACATTGTTCAATACTTGATTAAACTATAATCAAGAAAATCCAACAAAGCATAAATCCTAACTCAGGAGTTCATAATAATGTAGTTAAACATAAATGAACTACTCCCCTTTGAAACCTATTGAACTTAAACCATCACTACATCTTCAAGAGGAAATGGTGCTTAGCCAAGCATCACCCTGGGAGCACTCACAACTGTAAACACACAGACAGCATCCATGGCAGCAGCAGCAAATGATGATAGTGACGATGAAAGGTGAAGTGGATTAATGGATGAAAGTCGAGAGTGAGAAAGATGAGAAGTGTCTCTATGAGATGTGTCAGCTCTACTATACCCAGAATTGTGTTTTTCATAACCTAATTTAGCAGGTTTTTAAACATTGGGTCGGTGGGTTGGATCAAAACAGTGAGAGATTTTTCCAAATATATTCGGGTTTTTGACGTTTTCGCCATGGCGACAGGTAAGTTTGTCGCGACATACTTTTCTCAAAAGGTTTTATGTGTATTCTAGATCCTTCGTCATGGTGAAAGAATTAATCTTCTCTGCGACGAATTTTTCCTAAAAGTTCAGCCTGGATTCTTTGTGTTTTGCCACAGCGAACGTTTCCCGAAAACTCTAGTCTCCTGTTGACTTCAATTCAGCACAATGACTCCCTTCTCCTTGAGGTTCCTACAATCAACAATAGCAATTTGTAATATCAATTGTTCTTAGAAAAAATAAGAAGTGCAATTAATACAAATTGTGACAATTTTTACTATCAAATTGCATAAAATAAAAGTGCACACTCAAAGGTTAATTTAAGCAAAAAATCAAAAATTAAGAATCAAAAAGTACTATAAAGGCCATGAAAGTGTCGTCAAATTACATAATAAACTTGGGCTTAATCAAATTCCCCCACACTTAGACCTTTGTACTCCTGGACAAAGTTTATAAGAGTCAAAGAGACACAAGTGTAAAAAAAAATTCTGACCATGCTTAAAAAAACAATAGGAAATTGACAAAAATCACTTTCTCAAAAATCAACCAAAGCAAACTGAAAGAGTGTTAAGAAAATAAACACTATAAGAGTTTAATCCAAGAGATTGAACAAAAGAGATTTCACTTAAGGTAAGGTGTTTGCTCTCATCTCACTTGTGTTTTAGGGATATTTTCACTCTAAAATCCACTTAGTCCATTCTCTACCATAAGCTTATAACAGTTCTACTTCTCCACCACAAGAACTATAATTTCAAAACTCAAGAGGACTTTTCAGGGTTGTAATGCACGGAAGGCTAGATGAAATGAATGGAATGGACGAAGGAAGAAAAAGTATGAGTACATGCACTACAATTATGAAATAGATGTCAATAGTAAGACAATATTTACACAAATGATAACTTTTTTTTAAAAGAACATAAATATAATACATACATATAAAAATATATTTGTTTTTTTTTACTTTTTTATTTTCTTTTTCTTTCTTTGCTCTTTTTAGAACACATATGTACAACATTCTTTTTTTAATGAGATTACTAGAAGAAAATGCAAGATAACCTATTGACACCATATAAAGAAACGTGCATGTACTCAAAAATTATGGCTCAAAGGGCTAGCATAGATAAGTGTTTATAGGATTGTATTTAGGTAAAAGGGTTTTGAAAGAATGCCTCTATCATGTTATCAAAATTATAGTTCATAAAATTTTGATTAAGAATTGAAACAAGTTCTAGAGAGATATGAAATAAGCAGATACACACAATAGTTGAAAAATTTAGGCCCAAATATCCTTCCAACAAGGGTAATATCTCAATGAGTAATCTCAAGTCTTAAAAACATACAGGGTCACTTTGTCAACATGCCTTCACTTACTTTTATGTTGAAAACATCGAAAATAATATTAGCCAAATCCGACTATCATTAAAAGAATGGTAAGTATTTTCAAAAACTCAAGAATCACTTTGAAACTTATAAATTCTTTGACAAACAAAAGTGACAAGAGTCGAATGAGGGAGAATTGTCAATTTGAGACAAATTTCTTAAAATAAATTGGTTCTACAATAGTGTAGCGTCGTGGAAAAAAATTAGTTCGTTGGGGCAAACTTATCAAGTGCAATCACTGCCGCGGTGAAGAATGAAGTAGCCGTGGCAGAAAACGTGCATTTGGCCATGGAGAAGGCACAGTATGTCACGACAATAAAAATAGCAAAAACTCAATTTCCACAATCACCAAGTTTAAAATTTTAACAGTATGCATAATTGACTAACACAAACATGTAAATGGACAAAATGGAGCAGAAACAAGAAGAACAAAGTGGGAAAAGATCCCCCACACTTAAAGAACACATTGTCCTCAATGAAAAAGAACAAGTAACAAAAATAAGCAATAAAGTGAAAAGGGAAAGCACCATAAAAATAAAATGGAAGGACAAAAAGAAATTTATAGATAAAGAGGGTGCCAAAAGTTGGACTGTACAAAATGAACCAAGTATCCGATTAATAAACTAAAACAAAAAAGACAACACAAATAAAAAGAAAATACAAAAAGAAACACTTGAACTAAGCCATCGGTTGAGCATCCGCAGCATCCGAAGGGGTGGCTTCAGATGTATCGATGTCGTCAAAGGTGTCATCTTCCTCAGAAGGAAGCGGGAAATGCAAGTGTGCAGCAATCAAAGCATCCATGCGTCAACGATATCGACAATCTTGCTTCTGTCAGGCTACCACCTGTAGAAGAGTCTCCTGAAGAGCAACCACTCGACAGGCGAGTGCCTACAAGGTGATCGGCTCAGTAAGTGCAGGAGTGGGAACATCGTCCTCGTGAGGCAGGCCTCGGAATGGGTAGCAGCAACATCTGAAAAGGATGTGGACTCGGTAGGTGGTGGGGGTGAAGGGGATTGAGGAGGAGGCTGTAGGTGGGGTTGTTTGTGTAACATCCCATTACTTGTGGGAAGGTTAAAATTGTAAATGTGAGTGATTATGAAAATTAGAAATGCATCCCCATGTTCATGCATAGTATGTCACACACCTACTATGAATAGTGAAGTCACGGCATATGAAAATAATTGTACATGCATTCATGAATAATTCCGGGTATGATTGATTGAGTTATGATTTTTGGGTGTTTTGAAAATTTTGGATTTATTTATATGAAAAATTCTATTGGTTAGTAAGAATATTGTATTTGTGAATTTTGGTGAATTTAAGCATAAATTTTTGGAAAGAAAAAGACATCAAATTGAGTTTTGGAGATAGTTGAACTGTAAAGATGAGAGTTAAGGGAGTTAGTTTCAAAAGAAACTAAGTTAGAGCTTAGATATGAGGAAAGTGACAAGTGTCTCTTAGACTGTATACTTTTGCTAGATGTAGGTTATTGTTTTTGAAAGTTGAAAGGTTAAGTTATATGTCTAAGTTCATTCTTCATTGTCATCTTCTTCAATTGTTCTTCCCGTACACAGAGTTTTCCATCTAACCCCTTTTAAGAAATTTCTTCACTTTTCCTTCCCTACCCTAAACCCACCTTGCTATTTGTGTCTTCTACCCTAAGAAAAACCAGGAGTTGGTCATTATACACAATGGAATACGTAAATCGCATGGAGTTTAGGGCTTGAAGATTTTGAAGTTTTAGACAGGTAAGTAGTGAATAAATACTTTAGAGTTGGTGATTTGTGAAAAAAAGTTGAGGAGTTACTGTCATCTACATGAAAAGTGACATTTAAGAGTATGTTTATAAATACTGGGTGGTTGGGAGGAAATAAATTCAGTTATAGTGTTAAATTAGTTTTTGAAAATTTTTGGTGTTTTGGTGATGTAAAATATTGAAAGTTTGAAAATCTAGAAAATGTTTATTGAATATGCTTCAGTATTTTAACCACAACGTTTTCTCTAGTTGTCCAAATGAGATGATTCTTCATTTGGATTAAACTAGAGATATATGGCTACATTTCTTATGAAGATATCGAATTTAAATTCTGTCTCCAAGAATCTCAAACTTTATCATGAAGTTAAGAATTGGGTGTAGTACATTGGAGCTGAATCTAAAATTTGTGTTCTAACTTCGGGAGAAAATCTGGATTAATTTAGATAGATTTTGGCAAAGTTGTCTCTTGGAAGTTGTAGATGATTTTTCTAGCTTTCTAACGATATAAAGTTTGTAAATTTTGGATAACGGAGTTGAGAGATATGAATATTACAAGTTGTACTGTTGCTTCATCTTATTTTGACCTTTGTTTCGTCTTAGTTTGACTTTTGCTTCGTCTCAGTTGCATCGTCTTAGTTTGTTTCATCTTAGTATGACGTTAGCATCGTCTTAGTATGATGTCAGCATTGTCTTAGTATGACGTCAACATCGTCTTAGTTTGACGTTAACATCGTCTTAGTATGATGTCAGCATTGTCTTAGTTTGCTTCGTCTTAGTATAATGTCAACATCGTCTTAGTATTACGTCAGCATCATTTTAGTTTGACTTTTTGCTTCTTAGTTTGACCGTCTTAGTTTGCCCTTTTCTGCATCATCCTAGTTTGTATCGTCATCTTCCGTCCTATTTCTGATCCTTTTAAAAGCAGAATCTTACTTTGTAGTCCTCATAAAAGTTGTATATCTAGAAGTATTCTTTCAAAAAAAAAAAAATGAAGTCAATCCGAAACCTTTAGTGAGAGTTATGGTGATTGTGCTAAGGCATACAATATGAGTAAAAACATGAACATGTTAAATTCTTTTGACCATAACTTCTTCACTAGACCTCCAAATGACTTGATTCTTGAACCATTGGACTCGTAAGACCTTTCTCTACATCTTTAAAAGAAATATGCCCCTATAAATCAAAATGAGAAAGATTAAGTGAAAAAGTTTGAACGGGTACAATGAGTGTATTCTTAAATAGTATGAACTGTTGTTATTTTACTGAACATACTTCAATATTTTGATGATATCTTGATTTGTAGAGCTCCAATTGAGATTATTTTTTATTTATTTTTAAATAGAGACATGAAGCTACAGATGGTATGAAGATCTTAGAATCTAATTCAGTCTCTAGTTTAAATTTTAGATGGAAGTTGTGCATAGTATATTGTTTTGGCCAAGAGCAGTCCAAAACTATTTAAGGTATAACTTCCTATTTACTGAACCAAGTTGAGTGATTTTGGTGCAAATTGATACATAAGACATAAAGGAATACTTTTCCAGAAGAGAGTATGACCCAATTACTTCATCTTTTCTTTCTTTTAATGCAGTAGACCCGAAATGGGTGACTGGGAAAAGCAAAGATGAGTTTTGATATGAGAATGATCTTATGATAACATTGATGGATTAATACCCGGGGTTGTCATGAACATACATTGTACATATTTCATTGCATTCATGTGCATTATTAAATACCTATGATTGTGCAAATTATGATATATGTGTATGTTATTTGTTATAGAGGAGCAATTGGAACGTCAACCTATAGACGTTGTCGGAATTTCCAGGCATTAACTTCGAGAGAAACTTATGAGTCAACCTAGATGTTTTCCTAAGATTGATTTGTTTTGAATGGATTTGATGTGCTTAAACTTCCATATTATTTAAATGTTTGTGATCTGATTCTGAATTCCAGACTTGAAGTTCGAGGAGTTTAATAGTTGGGCATGTATTGGAAGTGCTTTGACCTATTGTGAAATTCTCTATGTTATGTGAATTCTCAACTAAAGTTGAATGCCATACTTTGGTATGATGAATGTAAGCTTCTGATTTAACATCATATGTGATATGACATGATTTTTATGTGACGCATTTCATAAAATGCATGTTCATATAAAGATGTTGTGACTTGAGTAGCCAGTTTGAAGCGCTTCCACGTAGAGCTTTGCTCTGTGAACTCTGATTCTGCACGTAGAGCTGTGCTCCATGAATTTTGTTATGACTGAGCCCTATGGGCCAGTATTTGTATAAGTATGTGATAGGCACTCAGTCACAACAATAAGAATTAACACAAGTCTCATGCATATAACATTATAAGACTGAACATACTGAATGACTATGTGACATGCCATATTATGTAAGCATCTGAACAATAACTGTATGCTCAATGAGTAATTATGCAATATGCGATATGTGTATAAGATCCAGTGAATTCATTAATGATGGTTCACTTATTGAGTTCGCAAAACTCATCAAAATTGCAACGTTATCTTTTCAGGATCGAGAAACGACTCTAGCTACTGTGAGGCTTTTCTGTCGTATAGATTGTGTTTTGGCAAGAGAGGTCATGGCTCAAAGGTCGGTCAACTGGGATTTTTGGGTGGCTTAGATAGATTTGATGTATTTTCCATTTTCATGTAGTACTCCTGTATTAGATTTTGTGAATGTACATATAGAATTTATTGAAAGACACAATCTAGACATTCGGTGTTTACGAAATGAAATGAAAAAAAAGGATTGGTTTTTAAATATAGTGGATTTTTTATGATGCTTTACAAGTGATTATATACCATGCCATATGGAGTGAGTGTAGTGATCAAATGTAGCGTGCCCTTATCCTAGGGTATGTGCCAGAATGACCTTCGGGTGCCCCGGTGCGTACCCCTAGGTAAGGGGGCGCTACAGTTTGAGCCGTATATAACAAAACAAGGGTGCTGGGTCGAAATAGTTGTCATTATCATATTCTGGGACATTATAGGCCCGAAATATGTCGATAATGAGGTGAGGAAAGATGATGGAGTTGGCGAGTTTGACAGTGGTAATGGAATCACAAAGGGCGGAGGCAATGGCATGAGCTATGTCGACCGAGCGACCGGTCATAAGAAGGTATAAATAAAGGGCTTGTTGTTTGGTTATGTACATCAGGTGGGAGGTGGGAAGGATGTTATTGCTTACTAGATGAAGCCAAGGACGGGCCTCAGGGTAGAGATCAGAACGCTTAAAGTAGCTTTGATAAATTCTAGGTTGATGCCATTCGGCACCCTCAAGACAGAGGGTACAGAGGACATCATCCCAGGGGTAATGATGGATTGACTACTCGTAGTGGCAACGGAAGATAGGAGTCAGGTTATAATGTTCGCGAATAACGGCAATGGTGAAAGTGGTAGGGACAATGACATCCTGAAAATTAATTTCCAAGGTGTTATGAAAGCAGACATGAGTATAACAATGACGAATGAATTTGTCATTGTTGAGACCCCGTCCTTGTGAGTCACATGTCGATGTCCTACGTGACATCTAGGCGTTCATCCCACAAGGTTGGTGTGCCCACACCAAGTCAAACCTCAAAAACTAACTCATCTCACTTACTTTCGAACAGATTTTGGGATAGCTCGTAAAGAAACTACAATAAGACTTCTTCACAACATTTGTTCTTCATTGCCTTAAGTTTCTAATGACACCAAAAGCACTCAATTTGGTTCAGAAATAAAGAAGTATTGGCCAAAACACTTTCGGGCTAAAATTAAACCGAGATCGAATACCACACCCGAATTCACTCCAGAAATTGAAAGTCTTAGGGCCTAAATTGAAATTTTATTTCTCCATATAAATTGTAGCTCCATGTCTCTAGTTTGTTTAGCAATAAGAATCAACTCAATTGGAGATCTACAAATCACGATATTGCCAAAATACTAAAGTCTATTCAGAAAAATATCCAACTCATATTCTTTTAACCGATCCTCTCATGTTGATTTAATCCACAATTTTCAAATTAATATCGAAAGCTCAAAATTTTTATGGAGGTGTAGAGAATTGTCTTAGAAATCTAACGCCTCCAAAAATCAGGTCAATCAGAGGTTGGACAAAAAAGTTATGGCCAAAAGAGCAAAGAGAGGTCAGAATCGTAGAAGGAAATCAAAAATCTGTCACGTTGCAAGTTCGACGCCAGCGCGCGCACGCGAGGAGCGCGTTAGAGAGCTGCACGTCGAGGTGGTCGCGCTCGTGAGGACCATGAGGCAAGCCTCCTAGGTTGGCTCAATTCGACAACCTAACTTGAAAAATTCATAACTTCTTACTCACAACTCCACAATTTGCAAATTTGGTATCAATGGAAAGCTAAAAGGAAGTTCTACAATTTCCATGAGGGCTTAAAAACCAATTCAGCCTATAAAGGAGTCAAAATCCACCTCAAAGTGGTTGTCTGATCAATGTCACCCTAAACAGTAACAGTACTTCTAAACATCATCACTTTCCACTCCATTGTCCAAAAATGTCATATTTTATATCAACAGAAAGATAAAAAGACAATCTACAACTTTCATAAAGACCCTAAGAATAATTTTTAACTCTATGAGGGTCAAAAATTCACTCAAAGTTTCTATCCCGAAATTTGCCATTCATGACAGCTCCTTCACCCAACTTCAACAATTCACATCTTTCAATTCCCACATCCAAAAATGGCACATTAAACATCGTTGGAAAGCTATAAAATTCCTCTATAACTTTCAAGAAGGTTACTTGATCCAATACAATCTATATAAGTCTAGAATTTGCCTCAAAGCATAGCATACACAAACCTACCCTTATGGACATTTACAAAACAATGCAACATCACCTTTAGAACAAACATCGGCAAAACACAATAAAACCCAAATGTCCTTCATTAATATCACAATATGAATTCTTATAAAGCTTTAGTGTCCATTTCTAGCCCTAATACAATAAAGTCTCGAAAATTCAAATTTCAAAGAAACTACATGAACAGTGATTTTGCTCCAAAAATGCAACTAAAGCTTTGTTTACAAAATATAGCTTCAAAAATAAAAATCAAATGGGAGTGATGCCTTGACCTCGATTCGGTCACTTATTTTCTTACTCATCGCCTGCGGATGGGAGGAAAAAAGGTGGTGAGCTCGACAGCTCGTGAGTAACATATTTATAACCAAGAACACAAGCAAAAAAATCCTTGAATCATTTTATTTCCAATGTAAAATTTACATTTTCAAATATGCCACATATGTGTTCCAAAACTTACAACTTATCAAGCCATTTACAAAATCAACACACGAATTGTTGGACCCCGATTTTTGAGTGAAATTTAGAAATATGAAGTAAAAGTAAATGAGTGGTTTTATATATGTATTGTGAAAGAAAAGTAATTACACTTTGAGGAAATTCATAAGAAAATAATGATTTTGATTTTGATACCTTCGGGTTTTGAGTAGATTGGTATGGTTTATGAAATTAAAGTGGATGAGTTGATTGAAATGAAGTTAAATAGCAAGAATTTAAAAAAAGAAAAAGTGTGACAATTGAAGAATTTAGAAAGTTTGACTTTTTGACTATTGAGAGTTGACTTTTGATTTAGTCAAAATTTAAGAAAATGTTCAACATGAAACTTGTTGGTTATGTTGAGAGTTTTCTGTAGCCATAAAGTTTGCAATTTTTCGATATCGGGAGTGAAAGTTATGAACAGTCAAAGTCTAGGTGTGTTATAGGTTGACTTATATTATGGCTGTAGCTTTGAATGAAAAATTTGCCTAGTTAGAGGTAAATTAAGCCTTAAAGTTCTTCATGAAAGTTTGAGGATTTGATTTGATCTTTATTTTGATATAAAGTATGGAATTTTTTGATTAAGGAATAATAAGTTATGATTTTTATAAGTTTCTGTTATGATTTTATCATGATTATTCGAGGACAGAACTTTTGACTGACAAATTGACTTCATTAGAGGTCAAATTGATTTTTATATCCTTCATGAAAGTTGTAGGTGACTTTCGATCTTGTGATGATATAAAATATGAGGTGTTGAATTTGGAGTTGAAAGATATAAATTTTCAAAGTTAAATATTGTTTAGGTTTACATTAAATTGGGCGATTACATTTGATTGGCTTTTTGACCTCTTTAGAGACAAAATTGATTTTCGAGTTCTACATGAAAGTTGTATAGCTTCCTTCAAGCTTTCCATAGAGACCAAATTTGTCAAATTTAGAATTGGAATCAAGAGCTACGATTTTTCCAAAAATTCGGATATATATATATATATAATCATATATATATATATATTTGGGAAAAAAAAGAAGAAAGGATCATAAGCTCTCTCGCTAGGGCGACGTATCGCCCTAGCGAGGAGGGTATGAAAATTATTATTAATTATTATTATTATTATTATTATTTACAGATTATAGGAAATATGACCCCTTTTCAATCTTTCGCTCATATCATTTCCGTCCGACATCCGATTGACTAGGTTTTTGAAGCGTTGGATTTCTAAGACAATGAATTTCATTTTTACGGGAAATTTATGAATTTTTTAGATTAAATTAAGGATGATTAATTTAATCAAAGTGAGTGGACTAATTTTCTGAACATGGTTCAGTATTTTGTGAAGTTCGAGATCTGTGGAGATCCGATTGAAGTGATTCTTGAGGCAAAATAAAATTAAGACATGGGGCTACAAGTCATATGAAGAAAGTAAAATTCAATTTTGCCCCTAAGATTTTTAATTTATAAATGGAAGTTCGGATTAGTGTGCAGTTTTTGGGTTAGGAACATCTGAAAGTATTTTGAGCATAACTTTTGCTCTGGAAATCGAAATGATGTGATTCTTATTTTGGATTAAACTAGAGACATAGAGCTACAATTTTTATGAAGACATCAAATGTCAATTTTGGGATTAAGAATGTAAATTTCTGGATGGAAATAACGTGCTGGAAAATGTGTTAGAATATGAATATACCCGAAATGTTTTGAGCATAACTTTTGATGTAGTGCTCCGAGTTGGATGATTTTTATGGCATTATGAAATTAAGACTTAGAGGAACATTTCTCTAGAAGGAAGTTTTGGCAAATTCCTTCAAATTGATAGTGCGAATCATATCCGCAAGTAAGCATGACTTAAAGTAAATGTTAGGGACATTTTGGGAAATCCACTTAAAGAGAGGGGCAAAAGGGTCATTTGACCCTCAATTTTAAATGACATGGCAGAATGATAACTATGGGCTGTCATTTATAGTAGAGAAAACACAATGAATTGAGAGGAAAAGAAGAAACTAAGAAGAGAGGAAAGGAGAGAGTCGATGATGGCGATGGAGAAGAGAAAAAGTAAGTTTGTTTTTTATTTTTATGAGTCTTAGAGCAAGATTTTGATATTGTTCTAAGAGAGAAAAAGATGGAGGAGCACAAGAGCTTCCTTTCAAGTCAAGAAAAGTAAGATTTCGGTGAAAAATGAGGTAAGGTCGAAAATTTGATGTGTAATTTTTGATAAGTTTTTGGTTTAGATTCATTAGAAATGATATGGGTTTGCTAATTTCGTGATTAATTTTAGAGACTACATGTTGAAATTGATTTAATTTTGGATGGAAAGTTAGTTAGGTTTATGCCTAATTTTGTGGTTTGAGATTTTTGAAAATTAATGGCTTAGAATCATGAAAAATATGATGGATTGGTGAAATATGAAATCAATTTTGAAGAAATTGTGCTTTATGGAATTGAATTTGGGTAAATTGGCTTAGGCCAATTTTGGAAATTGGGGATTTTGAAAATTGGAGATTTAAATAGCTTGAATATGTGAGGAATTGATGTTTCCTAAGCTCAATTTGAGTAATTATAATTTTTATGGTATTGAATTTGAGTGAATTGGTTTAGGTCAATTTTGAAATTTGGGAATTTTCGAAATTGATGATTTAGATAGCTTGATTATATGTGGAATAAGTATTTTCTAAGTTCAATTTTAAGGATTAAGTGACTTATAATGTTGAATTTGGTTAAATTGGTTTAGGACAATTTCAATTGGAAGAAAGAAAGGAGAATTGATCAAATTGGAGCTTGGAACAAGTTTCTGGCATGGAATTGAGGTGGGTAGCATATTTATATTTGATTTGTAAGCCATATATGACTTTTCGAAAATTTAAGAAAGTGAAAGAAAAAATTTTCGTATTTTATTCGTTTCCGAATGATTTTTGAAAAATTATTACAAGTTTAAATTCATTGTTTTAAATGATGAGATAAATCAATAGAAATTTCTGAAAATTCATATGTTACGAGTGCATTGATAAATTATGCAAATTGTTGAATTTATGGAATTGCTTAACTTGATTGATTGAATTGATTGAATTGTATGAATTATATGGAGCTGTGAATGTATTTAGTATGACACGCATGAAAATCAAGTTTTCAATTTGTGCCTTGAGCAATCCGAAAGTTTCATTTTGAATTATGTGTTAAGTGGGTTGGTTAGGTCCTTCGTGAGTCGATGTCTTGTCTCTATTTGTTTATAGCCTTCTCCCGGCTCCCCGCAAGTGGTTTAGGAGTTCGATTTCGGACTTCCCTCGTTCCATCGCCTGAAATCATTATCTTGAGAATGTGCGATGCGTTCTGATAGACCCACCCAAACCGTTTGATGTATTTTATGTGTTTGATTTATGATTTTATGTGTTTTGTGATTTGATGTGATTGCATTCATGTTTATGAAAAATTTTAGAATTTTGAGAAATGAGAAAAAGAGTTTTCAACCATGAAAATATAGAAATTTATTATGAAAAGTTTGAAAAATTGAAAGGTTTGAAGAAAATGCTTGAAAAGTTGCAAAGTTTGAAAAAGATAAGCCTTTTGGCAAAAAGTTTATGAAAAATGATTTTAACTTATTTTTCAATTTATAAATGTGTTATCCACTGAGCCGTCAAGCTCACCCCCCTTTCATCCCAATCTTCAGGTATTCGAGCAGGAGATCGGATGAAAGAGCATCAAGTTCGATTTTGCATCATTTGTATTTTTGTGTGGATTGAGATTTGGAAATTAATATGGTTTATGGCTTGAATTGCCGTTTATTTATATTAAGCATTTATTTCGGGATGTATACGAAGTTTAGAAATGTGTATTAAATTAAATTATGGTTATGGATTGTGTAGTATGGTTCTGAAAGTAATTTGTGATAAGATATCAATATTTAAGTGCTTAGCAACAGGTTTGCGTTTGTTTATGCTGAGATCCCGGACGGAGAGTCCGGTGGATTCTGATTGATTGTATGATTGAGCTGGTAATTATAGAAGTGTGATTTCGATACTTTGCAGGTTTGGGTTAGAATAAATGCAGCCGTTATGCTGCTGAATTTTCAATAAAATTTGGGATAAAAATGTAATTTGGGGATTTGTATGGATGTATAAGAATATGATCAAGTATTGAGTTTTGTATAAGCATACAAGCATATGATTAAGTATTGAAATTTGTATATGGATGATTTTTTATGTGATGGAATAAAGTGAATAAGAATGAAAAAAAGAAGGAATAAGGAAAAAGAAAAGAAAAAAAAATTATACCAGATTTTCGTATTGGATTAGTTTTAGGTTTCCAACACGATTGTGTTTCTCTGTTCTTTGTTCTCGGATGTCGGATCCGCTTTGTTAAGTTTTTGTTCAGCTTTCGTCTATTCAATTTGTTTTGATGCGATACCTTTCCGTTTTGATTATTCGATTTGCTTCCGCTTTCACTTTATTCTGTTTCCGTATTTTGTGATTCGACTCCGCTTCCTTTTTCGTTTCACCGTATTGAATGCTTTGATTTTCGATTTGAAATTTCGATGCGAAATTTCCGTTTCCATTCGCTTTCAATTGCTTCGCTTTTCGCTTTCGGTTGGGATTTGGTCTCCAGATCGGGTCCCAACACGAATGCATCAAACTGACTTCAAAACATAATCACATAAACACATCGGAAATGGTTCGGGTGGATCCAAAATAGAACGTACTACATATTTCTGCGTAGTGGTCATGTATAGCCGTGAACTTATGGGAGTCCGTGAGGAGCTCCATGCTACTAGGTGGCAGGTGGGAAAAGCCTATAGACAAGTGCACTTGACTCACTTAAGGGATCACCATAAACCCATATAAGCATACATTTCGCACTTTTCAAACATATTGGCCAAAATGCCACATTTTCGAAAGCAATTTTTATAACCATTACATTCTTTCCAAAAGTCACATTCTTTTACAATCATCAACACAATTTGAAAACATTCTCACAATTCATTTACAAGAAAAAGACACATGTCATATTCTCAAATCATACTAAAGAGTAATAAATACACATTTTTAAAGTTGTTGGAAAGCATTAAATTTCATTTATTGACAATAATGGTGCTAACTCATTTTTTCAATTATAAAGATGTTACCCACCTTAAAATCCCCTGCTTTAGACTTGTTCCAGATGTCTTTCCTCTTGCTCCTCTTGCCTCCCTTGAATTTCTTCACAATCACAAAAACCCCAAAATCAAAAAAAGATCTTAAAATTAGAAAACGTAAGGAAACAAAACATGAAATTTATCCTAGAACACTTATACCCATACTTTTCCTAAGCCATTTGAACCAAAACTCCTTCAAAATTCCAAAGGATTTACTATATTCTTACCTTGGATCTTCACTAATTACTTTGCTTCTTGGCTCAAATGAAAGCTCTAAACCTCCTCTTCCTTTTTCCTTCTTAAACAAACTCCAAAATCCCTCTTGAAAGCTTAGAAATATCAAGACCTAACCTTTGCTTTCTTTCTTCTTTCTCTTCTCCCTCCACAAACTCACTCTCTTTTACTTGAAATTTTGTTCCTTTCTTTCAAACATAAGACAAAATGCTTTTGTTTCCTTCTTTCTTTTAATGAAGCTAAAAAGACCTATCTAACCCTCCTTGTAAGCCTTATACCTTTTAACCTTAAGTGATCTTCCCAAATTGTCCTTATATAATCTTATTCCTTTAATTTAGCTAACTCTATACAATACTCTAACTTAATCTTAATTTCTCCATTTAATAACTTATAATTCCATCAATCTAAACAATAAAATCCTCCAACCATTTACATTATAATTAAACTCTAACCAAAAACAATTAACCAATCAAAACCTCAAAAATAAATTTGAAATCATGCTTATTCAATAAAAAAAATTAAGGGGCCAACAGTCATTGTCCTGATCCCTGGGTTGAACTAATCCTATAAGTTGAGAATTGACAATTTGGTGGACAAAAGGATTAATTTTGTGGAGTCAAGGGAAAGGGGTGCTCCTTGAGGATCGGCCTAGCATCGATCTTCTCAGCTAGGTTGGTATACTCGAGATCAGCTGGCTGAGAAGAAGGAGCAGAGGAGTGGGATGGATGGGAAGATTGAGCTGAGAGGGAGGATAGGGAGAAACTGGAGGAGGAAGTAGCAGAGTGACAGGAAGCGTTCTTAGTTCGAGGCATTTTCCTATAGAAAATAAAAAAAATAAACACAAGGATTAAACAAATTCACTAAAAATATCAAAATTTGGAAACTCGCCATGGCGAAATGGGTCTGTCGTCCTAAAGAAAACTATACTTCCCATGCCACGACGAAGAATGTCAGTCTTCCATGCCATGGCAAAACAAGCGTCTTCGCCGCGACGAACTAACCTTAATCGACAGAAACATGAGAGAATGAAACCGAAATGAAAGAGAGAAAATTTACGAAGATAGGCAAGAAAGAAACGAACACCAATGATGCATGGGGACTGATGAAAGGAAAAGGAACACGAAGGGAAATGGCACTAGGTAGCTAGGATTAACCACGACGAACATTGGATGTAATAGATGAAAAGGAGAGGGAAAGAAGGGGTTAGAAGGTTTAGAAGGAGGCAGAAGGGAAAATGACGAAAATGACGAAGGGCATATGAAAGATCAAAAGAGCATTAAGGGTAAAAGGGAAATTTCACGAAGGAATATTCACTCAGAAAGATCTTTCTCCGCGGTAAAAGAATTAATGCACATCGTGGCAAGAGTTGCATACTACTAGTCACTGAGGTGAAAAAGTCTATTAACGCAGCGGTGAATTTGCTTAAGATACGATGTGCCGCAGTGACTGATGGGCTCACCTCGACAAAATAATTAATTCACACCGCGAAAAAAATTCCATGCCGCAGCGTAGATTTCTCGAAACATAAAAGAAAGAAGACATGAAAAATTCTAAAGGATACTCAACTCATTTGCAAGTCCTTAACCAGTATAATACAACATGCAACCCACCATCTACACCAATTTCCTTTATCATGAAGGATGTATCATGCATCCACTAAAATGTAGAATTCAAAAGGGAGCATGAATTATTGCAACAAAACAACTAAACCTAAGTCTTACAAAAAACTAAACCTAATCCTACTGATTAAGTTCCTCCCTCACACTTAGCCAATATACTCATGCATAACAATGTCATCTCATCTTCAATCAATATGCAGAAGCACATTATAAGTGAAAGAAGAGAAACAACCTGTTATTTAAGGTAGGTCCTTCAGCTCTTGTGAGACGTTTTTCTCATAGCCATACCGTGGTGAGGTAACTCGACTACTTTTAAATTTTGTGTTATCGTCCTCACTCCGTAATTCGCCTGAAACATCAGCAAAAACACTTTCTCTAAGGAGTCATCAGTCAATGGGTTCATCACCCGTTCAAACTCAATGCATGCATCATCAACAAGAACATCCAACATGTTCACTCCTAGGAGTGAACATGTTGCATGTTGTTGAGTGAATAGTTCTCATGGAGGTGTTTTTATAGCTTCATACATATTAAAGCTCAACTGTTGATCGCCCACCTCCATAGTGATCTTACCTTCCTTCATGTTGATCATAGTGCTGGCAGTCCTCAAGAATGGTCGCCCGAGAATTAAAGATGTGTCTTGCACAACTTCAAAAGATATATCAAGCACAAAAAATCAACTGGAAAAACCAAACCTTTGACCTGGACCAAAATGTCTTCGATAATCCCTACTGGATGCCTAAATGATCTATCAGCCAATTGCAACACAACAGATGTGGACTGTAAACTCTTAATTCTTAATGATTGATAGACAGACTTAGGCATCACATTAATTGCCGCCCCCAGATCTAACAAGGATCTTCCTATGGTGACTTTCCCTATTGTGCATAGAATGGTGAAAAATCAAGGGTCTTAACACTTGATAAGTATTTAAGGCTTAAAAAGAACTGACACATTTGAACTCACTTGGACTCTCTCATTGGGCCTAAACTTCCTCTTCTTGGTGCACAAGTCCTTAAGATACTTAGCATAGGCCGGAACTCTTTTCACTAAATCAAGCAAAGGAACATTGACTTCAATTTTTTCGAACAAATCAATTATATCCTTTTCATGCTTAATTTCAGTCATACGTTTGCTCATTAAATATGAATTTGGAAAAGAAAGGTCTTGAAGATTTACCTCCTTACCTTGGGCTTCATGCTTGCTTGATTCCCTATGCTCAGCTTTTTCCTTGGAACTCGCTGAAGTAGCTCCTTTGTTCTTTGATGCAGACTTCCTTTCGTTCAATAATGATTCTTACTTGAAAGTTTTAAATTTTTTGACTTTATCCTTTGGCAAAGGCATTTCTTCACTCTCAATCTCCTCGTCACATGCTTCTTCTCCTTGATGATCAAATCGCACTTGTTTCCCACTGCGCAAGGCAATTGCATTCAGACTTTTTGGATTCATCACAGTCTTAGAAGGAATTGTTCCACTGCTTCTTGCTTAATTCTCACCTATGTTGTTAGACAATTAAGTCACATAAGAGTTGATATTTTTTGCCTTTGTCTCCCATTGCTCCATTATTTTTTTCTAAAACATTGAACCGAGTAGCTATTTTGGAGGAATCATGCTGCATGAGAGTTGCTACTGCATTGAATTAATTGGTGTTAGAATTCCTCTCTTCCTTCATCAAAGCCATTATATTTTGTAGCAATTGAGTGGTGTCCTCTTTGGTTGGGACAGTCAGAGCTTGCTGTTGGTTAGGGAACTGGTTAGTGGAAGTACCAGCTACTCCTCCTTGTTGAAATCTGTTCGGAGCTCTGCCCTCTTCGTTTCTCCAACTAAATCTATGATTGGCCTTCCAACCCTCATTGTAAGTGTTGGAGTAGGGGTCCCATTTCTGATTTGTTCTTCCCGGATACACTGCGGACACCTCCTCATACCGACCTGG
Organism: Erythroxylum novogranatense; assembly: GCA_029891385.1. Classification (NCBI taxonomy): domain Eukaryota; kingdom Viridiplantae; phylum Streptophyta; class Magnoliopsida; order Malpighiales; family Erythroxylaceae; genus Erythroxylum; species Erythroxylum novogranatense. Next base: position 602,703 of record JAIWQS010000034.1, on the reverse strand, counting down.
GCAAATACTGGTTATGTGCATTACCAACCCACAAGTATCACAACTAGGTGCAGTAAGATCCATAGAAAATGATGGTCAATGCACATTCATGTTCTTCAATTCTGCAGTGATGAAAGAAAATTGTGAAGTGATTCTATTCTCCAATGAGTCAACCTTAGCCTCCAGATTCTCCTTTCTTTTAGCTTGGGCCGTTGAAGCTCCCAACTCTTGTACCCCTCTGGTATCTTTCACACTGTGCTGTTGATGATTCAAAGCTATCTTCTTGATCAAATCCCATGCTTCTGAAGCTGTAAGATCAATTAAAGAACCTCCTGATGCCGCATCCAACATACCCTTATCTTGACTTTTCAACCCATCATAAAAGTACTGCACTAATTGCTCATCAGGTATCTGGTGATGGGGGCATCTGGACAGTAGATCTTGGAAGCGATTCCAATACTCATAAAGGGACTCATCATAATCTTGTCGAGCTGAATAAATCTCTTTCCTCATCGATGATGTCCCGGAAGTTGGAAAATACTTCTCTAAAAAAGTTTTCCTCAAATTGGCCCAATTATGGTAGGCATTTGCCATATGCCTTGGGAGGCTCATGTACCACTCCCGTGCTTTTCCTTCAAGGGACAAATGAAAAACCTTCCATATAACTTGATCTAGTGAAACTCCCACTGGCTTCATACTCTGACAGATCATAGACAAGGATTGTAAGTGCATGTAAGGATCCTCTCCTACTAAGCCATGAAATTTAGGAAGAGAATTAATAAGAAATCCTTTCACTTCAAAATTAACATCAAAATTAGGACAAGCAGCAGTAAATAGATCATAATTCACATCAAAAGTTGTTGTTTCCCTAATGGTTCTCCATCTCTGATTCCCATTGTTCTCTCAAACTCTCTCATGCTCTCCAGTTCCTCCATTATTTCCATTTTTAGGTTGGTTAACATGAAAGTTAGGATTTTGTATAAAAGCGGGGTTTTCAACCATGATCACTCTTTCTCTTGACTCACTCTCGCTAGTTGGTTGACTCGACTCCTCTTCCACAACTACCTTACTTCTCTCTTGTTCTTTCCTCTCTTTTCTTATCTTTCTTAGGCGTTTCTCAATCTCAGGTTGGAAAGGAACAAGTCTAGCTCTTCGGGGCATGCATAAAAACAATTCAAATGAAAGAAATCGTAACAAAATTTACTCACAAACACACAAAATCAAATAAAATGGCGAGATGTGAAGGATGCGAGTGTATGGTGTGTAAAAATATGTATGAAGATGGGTATGTATGAAAGGTGTTAAGTATGAAAAATCCAACTGTGAAAGTATGTTTTTTTTTGTGTTTTCAAAATGTATGCTATGCAAAGAAAAATCAAAATCTATATCATGGACAAGTATGAAATTAAACTATCCAAAATAAAATCTAAAGGAAAAGGTTCCTATCATCAACGACAAACAAAGATGACAACGACTAACCTAAAGAAAACAAAATGCTTGGTTCCCCGGCAACGACGCCATTTTTATTGGCGGTGTTTAGTTTTTGAGTTACTCCCTTGGAAACCGAATAAAAAAAATTAATTCCAAGGATTGCAATATAGAGTGCAACCTCGGGGTGTCTCACTTAATTGAAACCTAGTACAAATGATCTAAGATAGCCTAATTGTCACGAAATGCAAACTAAATTAATTAAGAGTGGGGTTTTGGATTTTTTATAAAACTAAGTAAATTGAATTAAATGAAATAAAAACATACAAAAAAATATTTTTGGATTTTTGGGAAATGAAAAATGAAAACTCAAACAATAATCAAATATGATAAAAATCCTCTTGAAAACGAGCTTTGGCTATCATAATTCTAAACAAATCTTTTGGGAGCGAAAATCACTAAGTTTGCAAATGATAAACCTTATAGAACTCTTTAAGTCTAAGGTTTTAATCAATGAACTCCATTTCTTAAAACCTTGTTGAATGCATCTTAGTGTGTGTAATGGGTAAGTTAATGCAAGAGGTCAACTGGGATCAAGCATCATTTCAATATCAAACACAACCAGGCAGATAAAAGAAAATCAACACAATCACCAAAAAGACATATATGAAACTTAATATATTAAAGCTCAAAGTTATACATCAACCAATCTATAACACAATACATTGTTCAACACTTGATTAAACTATAATCAAGAAAATCTAACTACAAAGTATAAATCCTAACTCAGGAGTTCATACCAATGTAATTAAAAATAAATGAACTACTACCCTTTGAAGCCTATTGAACTCAAGCCATCACTACATCTTCAAGAGGAAATGGTGCTTAGCCAAGCATCACTCCAGGAGCACTCACAACTGAAAATACATCGATAGCACCTATGGTAATAGTAACAAATGATGATAGTGACGATGAAAGGTGAAGTGGATTGATGGATGAAGGTTGAGAGTGAGAGAGATAAGAAGTGTCTCTGTGAGATGTGTCGACTCTACTATGTCCAGAATTGTGTTTTTCATAACCTAATTTAGTAGGTTTTTAAACATTGGGTCGGTGGGTTAGGTCAAAACAGTGAGGGACTTTTTCAAATATATTCGAGTTTTCGACGTTTTTGTTACAACGACAGGTAAGTTCGTCGCAACGTACTTTTTCCGAAAGGTTTTATATGTATTCTGGATCCTTCGTCGCGGCAAACTTTTTTCGAAAGTTTTAGTCTCCTGTTGACTTCAATTCAACACA
>JAIWQS010000070.1:0-100000 GCA_029891385.1 Erythroxylum novogranatense | reverse complement strand
TAATAGCGTTCTTTCTTTTATATATGTAGTTGTATTAAAAGTGAAAACCAAATGAATAAATGTCAGTGCACCATTCTACCATACATAAAAACAGACGAAAAAAGATTGTATGACCTTTTCCAAAGTGAATATTAGTAAGTCCCAAGTCAAAGCTCGTGCATCCATTATTAATATCACTGACTCATGAAGCATAAAAGGAAGAGTTCACAGTTTTAGTCTTGCTTGTAACTAATTATCTTATTTGTCAATATAATGACAGATTAAATATCAATCAATATATATATATACTATCAACCTATTCCAGAAAATAGTGAATCGACAAAATAATAGGCAACAACAGTTGAAGTGAGAACAACAATAATCCTGTAATGTTTAGCACAGCTAAATAGTATAGAGGTCTTAGAGTTGATGAGTAATAGCTTTTTTAATGTTAATTCCAACCCAATTCAATATTAGCAAGTTGGAAAATATAAAACTCACTTTCACCTGATCAAGTCTCCCGATCCACCCAACCCACACATATTCTAATAACTTGTTTCTAGTTGGGCGGATAGGTGTTTTAATATGGTTTGAGGGTTTAGACGTTATACCAAACTACTATTAACATCAATTTAAGAAACTATACAATCGAAAGCAATACTTAAATATAATTTGACAGTTCCAGAATATGGAAAATCTCAAACAACAAATTCATTTAGACAAAAGCATAAACTTTCATATAAGATAAATAAATAAAACTATCAAAGAACAAGCTAAGTTCATAAATGAAGATATATCATAGCTAAGAATTGAAGTGCGCAAATGAAGTAAAAGTTCAAATTTTGTGATATTCCCAATTTTAAAATTATACATGTATTAAATAGGCGGGTAATTCTAAATTAGGTTTATTTAAAATTTTCAAATTCTTAACCAATAAAAACTATGAGAGCTTAAAGTGTTTTAACATACAATTTTAAGCATTTATTTCAAATATACGGTTTATTCACTTGTAATTTAAATCGGAAGACTTGAATAAAAATCTCTCACGCTCAAAAACTAACTATATACTTATAAAGATTCATGATAACCTCATACTTTAATTCTTTGCGTCCACTATACAATATAAATTTTGAAATCCATCTAAATTAGACTCGTAGATTGAATTAATCATGTCCATCTCTCTGCAATGTGCGTCAATTTTGTGTTAGAAATTATAACTCTATAAGATTAAATATCTACGCAAGAAATTGACATAAAACCACAAATCTGAAAAATTAATTAATTAACAGATAAAATGATAAACCTCAAATGTTAACTTATTCCAACCCTAAATTCATCACCTTTATGATGCTTGATTCCCTACAAAAAAAGATGGCTAGATTATATCTCTTACGCATAAACCTGAAGTCTTATTGTAAAATTTTAGCAAACTCTTTCTAATAACATTTTCTTATTTCATTACTGTATCTTATAATCAAATCCTTGAACTAGATTAATCAAATTTTCTGCTTTACAGCCCTTTGATTGAAAACAGTTGAATAATTTGAGTTCAAGCCTTTATTACAAGTACAAAAACCAATAATGTGATTGTAAAAGCACAATATTGAATATCATAATACTTGAAATTTATAATTCCACAAGATTTAATAGATAATCAAGTCAGATTTATAAAATTTGCTAAAGTAGATACTTCTTACCATGGAGTAGCATACAATCTGTGACATGGTTTTCAGAAGAATCGAAATAGGTTCTCCTTGCTTTGTAGAAAAATTACTCAAAAAGAGACCTAATTTACTTTTAAGTAAACAAACATTGAAAGGCTTATTGCTTTACCCTTGAAGGTGTATTGTTCAAGCAATGATGCTAGGTACATAAGAGATGTTGAATCATGATCCACCACCAGAATTTCCAGGCCTCGGGCAAAGGTAGGGACGAAAGTACATGGCAACTCTCTCACGTCATTCATTTTTTGAGGAGAAAAAGAAAAAGTTTCTTTTAATGATCCGACGAATGAGAAATAACACCAGAATGAAACGATGCTCAGTTCTTCTTTGCTTCCAAGTTCCTTTCCAAAATTTTCTATTTTGAACAAGGAAGATTGAAGAACCCCAAAAGAGTGTAGAGGCTAGAGACGAATGACAAAGGTTGCAGAAACTAGGTTAACAAAAGCTGGACATAACTACTTTGGACCAATTGTTTACAGGAGATAAATTAAATTCTATAAGCCTAATGGTCGGAGAAGAGTAGATTTATATAGAGACTGAGAAAGAGACTTAACACACCAGGCACAACCACTTCCATGCCTTTGAATAAGAGTCTGCTTCTGACAAAACATGTAAAACAATATCAGATTTTACTCTTGTGGGTCCCATTCTGGATGGACCCACTTGGTCAGCCGTCCAAATCCTTTGCTCTTTGAACAATAAGTCAACCAGTGCTACATTGGACTCTTTGACTGTTATACGTTAGTTAATAGTTACCTTGTACAATCTGGATAAACCCTTGCTGCCTTATATAAGAGTATGCTTATTTACAGTTTTGCCCACGTTCATCCGGGAATGGATCCTCTATCCTCAAATTTGTGTACTAATTTTATCATATTAAATCTTAATCATTTATTTATACGACTCTACCCTGCCTTCCGCTGGTGGTGCTGGATTGAGTTGACCTCGTATTACCCTGGACTCGATTCGTTCTCTAATTTCCAAATGTGTCAACTAGTAACGTTAGTATTTTGTTATTGAGCTATCATATATATCGAAGCATTTTGACTCATAACTAATCATTATTCAACTTTTTCACAACTTTAATGACTTCTTTCTTGAAATTGTCAATTACATTATAGTGCTAGATGAGGGAAACGAGGAAAGTTTTCCATTAAATACAAGTGTTGTATTAACTTTCTATTTAGAGATCGAGTACAAAGAAATTAATTTTTTAATGGTATACCTCAAATAGGAGAGTTAAATGCTGAATTTGCCGTTGACTAGAGTCTAGAGAGAATAGTTGAGTCAAACGTTTGAGATGTTTTTAATTTTCTATATATACTTTCGGTTGTACTCGATTGTAATTATAAAATTATACATTTAACTAATATAAATAATCTTTTGTAAAATTACAAAAAAAAGTTGTGTACATTTTTACTCTCTTATAATTCTTACAAAATGGAAATCTTATGTATTAAGATGCGTTGAATTAACTTTTGGTTTTAATTTTGGCTTAATGTGCTTATTACATTCTACTTAAAACAAAAATAAATGAAAACTATTTCTACAACGTTAATTTTGTAAATTTTCATTTTGAACGGTACCCTATGACGAGTTAATTTTAAAAGCTCTTGTCAACTTTATATATATGAAGCTAGAATAAGAATAAACTAACTAATCTTTAGTATATATGCCCATCTACTACCTTTCGAGTATAGTATCCCAAATTGTGTTGACTACAAATGTTAGTTATTTTGTACTAACCCTTTGATCTGAAATACAAAATGGAAAAATAAACAGCAGATTAAACAATTGCAATTCTAATATATTATATTTCTTAATTGTATTTACCAGCATTTCATTTTACTTGGACGTGCTGGTTCACTTGATAAGCTGCGGATTCAATGGTCAAAATCACATTGAAAGCGTGAGTGGAAGTAAAGTAATGTAATTAATATATGGAGTTATACTAGGCAAATTTTCTAAAGAATAGAGGCGTTATTATAACGTATAAATTCATCATAACTAAAGCATCGACGGAAGAGAATCATTAAGACCTACAACTCTTTCGATAACCTTAGACTTTAATTGATCTAAAAGCAGTGTGAATAATCCAATTAGTTATTTGACCTGCTGCGTTCTTGATTGCCTCATTAAAGGCGATGGCCAACAACCTTATTTAATGCTTTCCTCCTTCTAATTATACCTATTTGTTTAGTTCACGAGCTTAAATTTAATTATTTGGTACTAATATAGAGTAATGGAACCAAACTTATTTAAAGGGTGATTTTAAGAAGGTACAAAATTTTAAGAGGATGACATTTTCAAACAATGGGAAGGGGCACAAGGCCCGTATGGTAGAAGTGGAACTGAAGTAAGGCTATGGCGGATACATCATACATGGAGCAATTTCTTTCTTTTTGTTTTTTGTAATATTATATTAATTGGAGCTTCCAGCCTTCTATAAGGTTCCAAACCTCAATTAAGTTATAATTAAGTTGCAAGAAATACTTTATTATATATGATGACTACTAAGCATAGACTATATAAACAGACCGAGAGATAATTAGCTTTAGAGGGCTTAATCAAAGTTTTATTTATTCATCCAAGTCATAGATCGGACGAGTTGGTAAAATATTTCACACTTAGTTCGAGTACATCCAAATTCTCCCCAGATCATTCCCACAGTTTCAAATTAATTGACTATTCCATTTAAAATATAATATTTTTGTTTTACAATATTCTTTTACGGATTCATTCCTCTTAAAATGCAAAAATTAGGGAATGCATTGTTAATTACTTAAGGAAGTAAGGTCAACATCATTTTCGGCCAAATTTCTAATTAGTTAAAATCGTTTTATAATTTCTTGTTATAAAAAATTTAAAATAGATAAATGATTCATAGGATCGGATATGTATATTGAAACTTATCACTTACTTGGATGAGCAAGCTAAACGATTTTTGAAGAAACTTTTCTTCTATGCAAAAATTATTTTTGTATTCGTGTGTTTCAGAAGATTATCATTAGTCTTTTTAAGTGAACATTATCTTCTATTTATAGATAATGTCAAGATGTTAACTAATTATTAACAATTGAAAGGTCACATTTAAACTTATCAAGTGTGTCCTTTCATTTTTATTTCCCTTTCACATATGATAACTTTAGTCGATAAAGCTTATACATGTTATGATACTCATCCAATAACCTATGTGACTACCATATCGTGAGAATTTATAGTCATATACTTGTGAGGAATATATGATGTCTCGATTAATGAATCGATCATTGAATAAATTTCGTATATTATATCCTAAGTCATATCTTGTATTTTAATCTTCTTTGATCTCATTTGTTTCATTAAAATATATTAAATTCTCTTACTAAGATTTGGTATCCACCTTTGAATATAAAATGCTATAAATTAACTTCCATTATAGATAAAAACAATACATGATTGTTTCTTTCTTTTCTATGATATGGCAATCATCATAAGTAAGAAAACAAATCCATAGGTAATTTTTTTTATCTGAATCTCCTCCCTAATCTGCATCTATATATGCTTGTATGCGTAAAACGTTGCCTTGATAACATAATGCATAATCAATAGTGGCCCTTTAGATACCTTCATATTCTCTTTACTACTTTCTAATGTGCTTGACCTAGTAACTAATAATTGCTCACCATTCCAATATCATAACAAATTTTTGGCTGCATACACATCATGGCATAAATGACATTGCCAGTACTTAATGCTAACCTAATTGATTATGAATTATTGGATTGTTGGTTCTAGACTATCATAGAGTTGATTACTCTCTTTTGAGCTATAATCATTAACTCTAAATCATAAACCCTAATCAGATTGTGAAAGTTGCAATTTCTCAATTCACAACTTATCCAAAACCTTATTTAGTTTTAAAGTTCTCTAATAAACTATCGGAAACCTATAAAAGACCTCTCTCTGGACAAATTATCGATTTGATTTAATTCTGGTTTCTATTAAATCATCTAACTCTCGTTAGTCCAATTTAATCATTTTCATTCGATTTACCCTGTCAGTTTATTATCGAATTGTGAAATAGCAAAATCAAACTATAACAATATCCGATAAACACATAAACAATCAGATTCTCATTAATTCAAAAATAAAATTCCGAAGGTGAGTTTAGAACATCCTAGATATTCTAGATTCTATCATCAACTATTTAATCCAATTCTATACAATAATAAAATTGAAAAGAACAAGAAACACAATCTAAAATAGATGACGGCAGTAGCAATGTCGGAAACCTCTTGATCCGAGAAGTATTTGAGTCACCTTCTTCTTCTTCTCTTTCTAGGTAAGGTGGCTAATGCAAAAGCTCTTTTCTCTCCTCTTTTGTTCTTTTATATCCTCTTGTGTTTTGATAACCCTAGGATTTTTTTGGCGTCCAAAGGTCTAAAAAGCTCTTGAAACTTGACGTTTGTGAGTGTCTACACATTTACCCAACGCAACCATGGTTCTACCCGCCACGATCAGGCCCATTCTCCGAGCTTCTATCATGATCGTGGCTGAGCTTCTATCACGATCGTGGTTTGACATGCCACATTCGTGTCTTCGTTGTTTTAGCCCATATGTCTTTTAAACTCCTCCGTTTTTGATGTTAACCCTTAAACACTAGCAAACACATCAAAGTACCTAAAAAACATAATATTTAAGCTCGAAGACTTGTACTAAATATTTAAGCTCAAAGACTTGTACTAACTCATAAAACTCTTAAAATATAAATAATTAACAAACTAACACAATTCTAACCTAAACACATACTAAATGATTGAATTAATGGCTAAATATATATCAAACTATGCCATAAAATATGATGCAATTTACACTTATCGACATCCCTACACTTAAACATTTGTTTATCCTTAGGCCAAAAAAAACAATAAACAACACAAAATCACAAAGCACATAATGCAATAATGAGACAATGACTTCAACTTCATGAAACAAGTTTAATTCTAAACACAATTATTCAAGTTATTCCAAATTATTAACATGCAAAATCAAGGCCTTGGAGCTCGGACTAAATATACATATTAATCAAGACCCAAATTGTTAGACCCCAAACTTTTTTTAGAAGACTAGAACTAATAAATGGAAATGTGGATAAATTCATGTTTTGCTTTGGTGATTTAGTGGATAAGAGATTTCAAAATGGGAAGAATTTAGGTGAAAGTTAGAAGTAGAATGAAAACAAAAATGGAAATTGAATTTGTGTAATAAGTTGATGAAGAATATGTACATATGTGTATGTTTTGTTATTGGTGTTTATGATTAATACACATATGTACATATTCTTCATCAACTTATTACACAAATTCAATTTTCATTTTTGTTTTCATTCTACTTCATTAATCATGAACAATATTTTCTTTGGATGATATTGATTTGAAATGTAGTTGAGAATGAAGTAGAAAAGGGGATCTTGGTACGAGTTGTGTTAAAGAAAGATTGTGAAACAAAATGAGTGGTTGATCTGGAAAATATTTATGGAGTATGTTTCAGTCTTTTAGCCACAAATTTTTCTCTAGTTATCCAAACGAGATAATTTTTAATTTGGATTAAAATAGAAACATATGGATACATTTCTTATGAAGACAACCAATTTAAATCCTGTCTTTAAGAATCTTAAAATTTGCCATGAAGTTGAGAATTGGGTGTCGTACATTGGATGAATGTAAAAATTCATGTTTTGTATTTGAGGGACAATCTGAATTAATCTAGACTTATTTAGGCAAATGTGTTTTCTAAAACGATGTACGTCTTTTTTTCATCTTTTCAACGGTATATAGTATGAAACTTTTGGACTTTGGAGTCAAAAGTTATGGTCCTTATAAGGGAAGATGTATCTTATGCATTTTGTTTCTTCTGTGATGACGTCATATGGTCTGTGATGATGTCATATCTTCTGTAAATTTGTATGGTCTATGATGACGTCACATGGTCTATGTTGGACTACGAACTTTCGGTGGAAATTAGAAATATTAAAATGAATTCAATGAGTATTTTCGGATGTGAATTGTGTTATAGATGTTATTATGCTTAAAGGAAATTGATGAGAAAAAGGAATTTATTGGTTTTGATGACTTTGAAGATTAGTTTTGGTTATGAAAGTTTAAGTGGATGAGATGATTGAAATGGAGGTTGAAATCAAGAAATATAAAGTGAAAGTGTGAAATTTTGAAGAAATAGAAAGTTTGACTAGATAGTTGACTTTTTGATTTGGGCAGATTTTGAGAAAATGATCTTCATGAAAATTGTAGCTTATGTTGAGAGCTTTAGCCATAAAGTATGCTATTTTTTGATATCGGGATTGAAAGTTATGATCTTTGAAAGTTAAGTATATTTTGCTTTGGTTTTGGAAAATGCTCTAAGTATAGGATTGTATATGTTGTGTTTTGAGGCGATTTCTGGACTGTTGTGGTTTGAATTGGATCAAATGGCATTCTTAAATGTTATAGAGGACCTCCATAGTTTCCCAATGATGTATAATGTGCTATTTTTGGATGTGGAGGTTGGGAGATGTGAGTTATTGAAGTTGAGTGCAGATGCTGCAAATTTTTGAATTGACGTGTTCATAGGGAAGTTTTGTGTATGCTGTGATCGATGCAAATTCGGGACTGATGTCTATGGAATGGGATCAAGTAGCCTTCTTGAGAGTTGTAGAGCTTGTTTTTATATTTCCATTGATATAAAGCACGAAAATATTGGACAAGGGAGTAGAAAGTTATGATTTTTAGAAGTTCTGATGGTGTTTAGTGTGAAGCTGATCGACCAGTCACTTTGTATGGAGTTTTTGACCAATTTAGAGGTCGATCTGATTTTTAAGGCCTTCATGAAAGTTTTAGAGGATTCTTTTACCTTTCTATAGACACCGAATTTGTCAATTTTGGAGTTCTGAGTCAAAAGTTATGCATCTTATAAGTTGAGACGTTCTGGAGAAAAAGTCAGACGAAGTTACTGTTCACCCTATCGTCTTAGTTTGATTTTTGGCCTCATTTCGACCGCCCCGCCATCGCTCATCGCCTCGCCATCGCTCATAGAAATGAGACGGCAATCTGTTCATCATCTCAGTTATCGTTCATAGAAATGAGACGGCATCTGCTCATCGCCCCGCCATCGCTCATCGCCCCGCCATCGCTTATAGAAATGAGATGAAGATCGCTCATCGCCTCGCTTATTGTTCATCGCCCCGCCATCGTTTGTCTCACATTATATATTGTTACCTTCTGATCCATTTTCTACGCTTAAAATGTTGGAATTGGCCTTTGAGGTCTTCATAAGAGTGTTAGCTCTTGAAATTATCTTTCCATCCATATAAAGAAATCCTTAATCCAATATCCGTAGGGAAAGTTATAGCAATTTTCCCAATCTGTATCGTCTGATGATGTCATCATTGTCTTAAAATGACTTCATCATCGTCTGCTTTTGTTTTGACCCCACAGATGAAAGATTTGGCCTTTGAGACCTTCATGAAAGTTATAGCTCTTCATGTCCTCTTTCGAACCATTCAAATAACACCTCAATCAGACATTTATACAGAAAGTTATAGCTGTTTCCCCGAAACAGGTTTAGTACGATTGAGGTCATAAACATGGTTGCTTCTTTTGACCATAACTTCTTCTCTAGACCTCCGAATGACTTGATTCTTGAACCATTGGATTCATAAGACCTTTCTCTTCATCTCCACCAAATCAAAGCTATCTGAAATGAAGTGAGAAAGATTAAGTGGAAAAGGTGGACGGTGCAAAGAGTGTGTTCTTAGAGGATTTGAGCTGGTGTTTCCATTGAACATATTTCAAGATTTTGATGTTTTATGAATCAAGAGAGGTCGAAATGAGGTGATTTCTATTTCAAATGAAACTAGAGACATAGATCTACAAGTTATATAAGGAGCCAATCGACAATTTAGCCTCTAAGATGTTCAACTTCGGAGTGAAGTTACGTAGTGATCGCCTTGATTTAGTTTTGGTCCAAACGAAATATCTAATAGACTTCAGTATTTTTTAGACATTTTGATATATCGAGCTCCGATCGATCCGATTCTTGAAGCGATAGATTCGTAAGACATAGAGGGACATTTTTATAAAGTCTTTAAGGCAAAAAGGAAGTGGCAATTTTGGAAGTTTACTTAAAGAGTTAAATTTTAGGCTTATGAGTAAGGGCAAATGGGTCAATTTTAAGTCATTTAATGACATGGCAAGATTGTGGTCCTTTATAAGGAGAGAATGCACGACAATTGAAAGAAACAAAAGAAGAAAAAGAATAAGAGAAAGAAGAGAGAAGGGAGAGCAAGCCTTCGGATGAGTAAAGGAGAAAGAAAAGAGAGAGAGCTAGGGTTTGATTTTTAAGGGTCTTCAAGCAAGCTTTCCATGTTTCTTCGTGAAGGAAAAACGTGGAAGATGACGAGAGCTCCAACATGAGCTAAGAAATCCAAAAATTTGTGAAGGATGAGGTAAGACCCGAAATTTTGATTTGTGAATTTTAGAAGATTGTTGGTTTAGAATCATGGAAAATGATATGGGTTTGTGTATTATAAAGTCAATTTTGGTGATTGCTTGGTAGTATGGGTTTAATTTTGGATGGAAATTAATTAGGGTTATGCCCAATTTTATGAATTGTGGTTTTTGAAAATTGGTGATTTAGATGGCTTGATTATGTGTGGAATTAGTGTTTTCTAAGTTCAATATTAAGGATTATGTCATTTATGAGGTCGAATTTGTGTGACATTGGTGTAGGGAATTTTCAGTTGGGAGAATAAAAGAAGAAATGATCAAATTGAAGCTAAGGACAAGCTTCTAGCATCGATTCGAGGTGGGTACCTGTTTATAATAGATTTATAAGCCACTACTGCTTTCCTTAAACAAAGAGATTTTCTGATTTCAATTGCATCATAAATGTCGCATCATTGTATGAATGATTTGAAAAATCATTATCGATTCAATGCATGAACTTTCGATGAATTGCAAAATACATTTGTGTTATGCCTCGAAAATTCCATGGCATTTCGTATATTCGGAAAGGAGCATTCGATAAACTGATTTAAGCATGATTATGTGATTGTGATTGGGCAAGAGAGCTGTTTCGTTAGTCTCGTGCACGATGACCCTTAGACTTCTCCCGGCTGCCCGTTAGAGGCCACGAGATCCTGAGAAATCAGACTCGTTGTGTTTACGATAAACTTCGGTTTATTCGTTGTGTTTAAGGAACTCTCGAGCCGTTATGTGTGTGCATTTGCATTGTGAAGTGTTATGATTGATGCATTCATGTTTTGGAAATTGTGATTTCGACCACTGCGAGAAAAGAACTTTTGAAAATGTGCATTATGGGTTTCAAACAAAGTTTCTGCAAGAAAAGAAAAGAAAAGCATTTTAAAAAGGTTTTGCTTATTTAGTCGTTATAAACTGTTACCCACGAGCTATAAACTCACCCCTTTCATTCCCATCCACAGGTGATGAGAAGAAGATCGGGTGAAAGAAAATGAGAGATTCTGTTTGCATGTGTTTATATTGTATTATTGTTAAGTTAGGTGGTTGCTGAGAAGTCTGAAATTGTTGTGTATTGTGTACTTTGGTTTAGGGTTATGGGTAATGTATAAGGCTTGAAAATGCCACTATGATTTGTATAAAGCTTTGATTTATGAAATGGTGTATAAATTGTAATTGAATTATGAGATTTTGATGAGGCTATTGAGTTATGGTATTGCACATAGGTATGTTATATAAATTTTGTATGTTCAATTAAGATATAAGCATGATTTTATATGAAGAAGCGAATAAATTGAGTTTGAGTGCGAATGATTTCAATTGGATATTGAAGTCACCTTGTAAGAGATGGAATGAAAGAAAGAAGGATTTTGAGAAAAAAAGTACACAGATTTGGATTAGCTTAGACCGATAGTCTTAAGGTTTCCAACGCAAACGTTTTCTTCAATATTTGTTCACGGATGTCGGAAATTGGTTTCGATTCAATTTGATCCGATGTTTGCTTCGTTTTGATTTGCTTCATTTTGATTTGCTTCCAATTCTTTCGCATTAAGATTGGATTTGCTTTCGTGTTGTAAATACCATTTTTTGTTTATGATTTTGCTTCCGCTTTGTGATTTCCGTTCTGTTCGTTCGATTTCCTTTCGTTTTCGTTTCGTTTTCAGTTGTGATCGTGTTAAGTTTAAGTAGTTGGGTTTCGATCCCATTAGTCTGTGATGATGTCATATCTTCTGTAAATTTGTATGGTCTGTGATGACATCATATCTTCTATATTTTGCTTCTTTTGCTTTTTGCTTTTTCTATGTTTTGCTTCTTCTGCTTTTTGCTTCTTCTATGTTTTGTTTCTTCTGCTTTTTGCTTCTTCTATGTTTTGTTTCTTCTGCTTTTTGCTTCTTCTATATTTTGCTTCTTCTACTTTTTCATATGACCTATCTTCTGGTCCATTTTTGACCCTTCAGAAGATAGAATCTATCTTTGAGATCTTCACGAAAGTTTTAGATCTTGAAGTCCGCTTTCAAACCATCTAGAGAAAAACCATCTAGAGAAAATCCTAATCTGATATCTGTAGCGAAAGTTATAGCAAAATTTCCCATTTTTCTATTTTTTTTTATTCGTCTGCTTTTTCCTTTAATTTCGTCTATATCTATCTTTTATTCCATTTTTGACCATTCAAAAGATAGAATCTGTCTTTGAGGTCTTCATAAAAGTTGTATATATTGAAGTCTTCTTTCGAACCATCTAAATACCACACAAATCCTATATCTTTAGGGAAAGTTATAGCAATTTTTCCCATTCATTTGTTTTTTCCTTTACTTTCATCTATACCTATCTTCTATTCCATTTTTTACCCTTCAGAAGATAGAATCTGTCTTTGATGTCTTCATAAAATTTGTAGATTTTGAAGTCCTCTTTCAAACCATTTAAATAATTCATAAATACGATATCTGTAGAGTAAGTTATAGTAATTATTTTCATTCGCTCTATCTTTTTCCATTCATTTGCTTTTTCCTTTGGTTTCATCTATATCTATCTTTTATTCCATTTTTTACCCTTCAGAAGATAGAATATGTCTTTGAGGTCTTCATGAAAGTTGTAGATCTTGAAGTCCTCTTTCTAACCCTTTAACTAAAATCCTAATCCAATATCTATAGGGAAATTTATTGCAATTTTCTCATTCATTTGCTTTTTCCCATTCATCTGCTTTTCCTTTGCTTCGGCTCGATCCTATCGCTTGGTTTGACCATACAGATGATGATAAGATACGACCTCAAGCTCTTCTTCAAAGTTGTAGGTATTGAAGTCTTATTTTGAGCCATCTAAAGAACATCCTAATCCAATATCTTTAGGGAAAGTTATGACAATTTTCCCCATTCGTCTGCTTTTTTCCCATTCGTCTGTTTTTCCTTTGGCTTCGTCTGATCCCATCATCTGATCCCATCGTCTGGTCCATTTTGACCATTCAGATGATAAAATTTGATCTCAAGGTCTCTTCAAAGTTTTAGATCTCAAAGTCCTCTTTGAAATTGTCCTAAGATGATCTTAATCCAACATCTTTAGTGAAAGTTATGCCATTTTCCTGAGACAAGTTCAATATGATTGAGGACCAAACCTTGTTTGATTCTCTCGGCTATAATTTTGTTATCCGACCTCCAAATGAAGTGATTTTTGAACCCTTAAATTCCTACCACTTTTCGTTTCATGTCTCCACAAAAGATTATAGCTTTTGGTGTTGATTTGAAAAATATGGATTGAATCAAAGTAGGGGTATCGGTAGGAAGAGTAGGAATTGGATATTATACTAAACATGCTTCAATATTTTGAATATATCTGGATCTATAGGATTCCAAATGAAATGGTTCTAGTTTCAAGATAAACTAGAGACATGTAGATTTAAATGGTATGAAGAAGTTGAAATCTAAATTATTCTCTAGGACTTTCAATTTATGGATGGAAGTTAGGTATAGTGTACTGTTTCAATCTAATAATAGTCTGAAATGATTGGGCCCTAACTTTCACTAAACCAAATGGATTGATTTTGGTGTCATTGGAAACTTAAGACAATGGAGAACACTTTTCTAGAAAAAAGTTATGTCAGAATATTCACGGGTGTTTTTGACAAGACACTTAAGTATAAAATATATAAGGCATAAATGGAAGGGCAAATGGGACATTTCTCGATCATTAAGGGTATAATTGGAAGAAGAAGTGTTGTTTTGCATTTTAAGAAGAGAGAAGAACGAAAATTGAAGAGAAAAAGGAGTGTCATGAAAAAAGAGAGAGAAATATGAAGAGAAGAAGAGAAGTAGAGAAAGAAGAGAAAACAAGTTAGGGTTTAACTTTTCTTGGTCTTCAAAAGAGATATTGGAGTTGTTCAAGAAAGGAAAAAGAAAGAGGAAGAGAAGAGCTTCCCTTTGAGCTAAAGATCTCTTCAATTGGTGAAGAATCAAGGTAAGACCATTTTGGATCTTTTGGATTTTGGAAGGATTTTAGTCCAAGGAGTTTAGTAAATGCTTGGGTTTAAGTGTTCTAGAATCAATTTTAGTGATTTTGCATTGTGAGATTTTCTATTAGATTCCTATTGAATGAAACTTGGTTTGTTTTAGGGAACCAAGAGAATCCTACCCAAGAGCAAGGAGAAAGATAACCTTGACTTGGATTTTTGCAAGCAAATTAGGTAGGTAATGTATTTATAGTTATTGTGTAATTGGGAAAATTCTTACCTATGTGTGGATATGTGTTAAATTGACTTGTTGAAAATACATAATGATTTTGATTATGTTATACCGTGAAAGAAGCATGATATCTTGATATAATTAAATTGTGATTTTGATCAATGTTATGCTTTGAAATATGTCATGGCATTTTGTATATATAGAAAGGAAAAAACATGAAAGATGAAAGAAAAGGTTTAAAGATATAAAAACATTTTAGTAAAATGATTCTGAGCATGATTATGTGCTTTTGTTTGAGCGAGAGTGGAACCATTCTGTTCGTCACGTGCATATTGACAAGAGCCTTCTCCCGACTGCCTGCTTATGGCATATGAGCTCCGAAAAATGAACTCATTCTGTTCATGGGATAAACTTCGATTTCTCCATTTTGTTTCCATGGAACCCTCGAGTCGTTTATTACGCATTGCATCTGTAAATTGTCAAGTATGAAGAATTTTGAGTGTTATGTGTTATGAGTTTTGAGCTAAACTTGATGAATATTTAAACTTCTGGATCCCTATATATATATAGATACATGTACATATGCTTGAATTTGATCAATTGCCAATAGCTATATATATATATTAACCATTGAGCTATGTTGCTCAACCCACGCTTCCCTCCTCAGGTGCAGAAAGAGAAGATTAGTGATCCTTGCAAGGTATTGGAACTCCAAAATAGTTGAAGACTTTTGTAACGAAGTTAGTTCAGGAAATTTTGTAATTTAGAATCATCTGAAGTATAAACATTCAACTGTATCACGTGTATTTGTATTTTGTATTTGTATTAAGGCAAAGGGGTGGTTTTTTAATGTAAAGATATTATGAAAACAAACATTAAGTTCTGTAATGGGCCCAAGTGATTATTGAAACTCTGATGTGTTCAATAATAATTACATCTTTGTGAATGAATTTGTTTTAAATAAATCGGGCTGATTTGATTATCGATTTTCCGCATACACTTTAATTGTTTAAGAAAGTTTGCAATGAGTTTTGCCTGTTAAATGTATCTGAATGCTGGGCTCCGGAAGAGAGGTCCAGCATTTTTTGGTATCAAAGCTTAGGCTTTTTTTAGGCTTAGAATGCATTATCGGATGAATTGTGTGCTATGTGATTTATTGTTGTATTGTGAATTGATGTGTTGCATTAAGTGGCATGCGTGTGATGCATACATGTAGGAAATAAGATTAAAATGAAAATAAGCTAAAAGATGGTGTCTTATCGAAGGAGTAAAATGCCACCTCGTAAAAGAATACGTGGAGTTTTGCAAGGATTTGCTGCATCTGACTCCTTACCATTTGAGAAGGGTATTGATGAGTATAGAATCCTAGAAATTGCAACTGTATAAGTCACATGTGTGAACTTCTGTTAAGAGTTTAGATTAGTAGAAATGATTAGAAGAATAGTGTTTGGTTAGAGTGTAAGATGAGGAAAATTGTGGATATTTAGAAATAAGAAATATGACATAGCCCGATAAGTTAGATATAGAAGTAGTATCTATGGTTGTGTCAGCGAATAAAGTAACAGAATTTCGTGAGGATATGTACTTGAATTGATACGGATGTGAAAATATTTCAATGACTTGACTGAAGAAGAGATAGAGACAGGGTGAAAACGAACAAGATTTAAGGTGTACAAGCGAAGTGAAATTGAAAGGTTGAACTCAGAATTTATGATCAAGTATAAGATTGTATTAGTGAATTTGAGATTTGAATTTCAAGATGGCTATATGTTTATGCTCCTAAATTGATTAAGAATGTATGTATGGAAAGTGAAACAAAGGATAGTGATATATGTAGAGGTTCTAAAGGTTATGTCGACTAGTTATTATGAGTACATATTTGATAATATGGTTAAATTGGTGAATAATATGATTGAGTACATATGAGACCTATATTTGGATATGGATAGGAGATAATCAATGATCCCTATAGTTAAAGATTATGAGATGAATTAGAGTAACGAGATGGAAGTATAGTATAGATAATTGTAATAAGAAATCTTCTTTCAAAGAAGATTATTTTTTTTGAATTTGGTTAAGCAGATCAAGTAGTTTATATTAAGAATGGTCAATAAAAGAACCAATCAGAGATGAATATGTAATGAATTAGAAGTCAATATTGGAGTTCTATGCCTAATGGAGACTCAAGCATAACAGGTAGAGTATGCTACTGTGAATGTATGTATTTTTTGATGAAAAGTATCCAATTGCAAAAGCGGATTTTAGGAAATTAAGATAACACTATTGCTAATATGAGGAAAAATTAGTATGAATGAGCAAACATTAGAATAAGCCAATGTGGAATATGAGGAAATCTAAAGAATGGAGAAGTTCATTTAAGAAAGGTTAATCAATTGGGAAATTGAAAATAACGCGAGATAATGTTACCTCATCGAGGAATTAGTTATTTAAGGAATTAGGAGAGCTAATCATGGGCATATGGAGTTTGATAAATAATTGTTTGAGTTACCAATTGCCCTAATAGTACCATGGTATTGAAGATTAAGGTGATCCGAGCAAAATTTGATGATGTATTAAAGGCATTCAAAAATTTGAGAGGAATGATTTGAATACGTGAAGAAAAATGTGTAACGCGTATGAGTAATGAAAGTAAAGAAAATTTTGAGGAATTATACTGATATTAATTATATCGTATGGATTTGGAGATTCTATAGTATGCAATGATATTATATAAGAGATTTGGATAAATCCAATGCAGCAGGATAAAGTGATTTCATATGTATGGAGACAAATAAAGTCCTATGAGTTGATTATTCGATACATGATTTAGAGCTACTATAGTAGTGATTGTTTTGAAGTTTGGAGACAATATACGTAAAGGAACATCTAGGATGTATATATACAAGTACAAATCATAAAAGTTCGAGGCAATCACTGAATTGAGAGAATTGAATATGAGACCGAGAAGATTGATATAAATATCGAAAGACCATGATTGTATAAGTGAGAAATTCCAAGTAAGGCTACATGTTATATCAGATACTTTAAGCAGAAATTCAATATTGAAGATTATCATAACTAGAGTAAAAAGAAGCATGGAATGTGGGGCTTGGTTTACCCCAAATTGAGGATTCAAAAATTGTGAGTCTAATTGAGAGATTGAAAATAGATTTGAATTTTGGGTTCAAATAGAAAGAATGATGTATTGTGATTGAAATAAGAAGTATGCATACCAATAATGGTAATTGAACAAAGAGACTGTTAGAGGGGCATAAATAACAACCTATGATTTTTATCCTAGTGGAAATACGCTGAGATAGTGTTTGATGGCTAAGGAGGTGGAATCAAAAGATGAAATATTTCTGAGAGTACCACCTTCTCAAGGTGTGCTTAAATTAAGTGCAATTATGCTTAAGCTAAGATAAAGAATCAACTAAGTTGAATTGTTTGGGTCCAAATAAAGATATTGAGAAACCGATCATTGACTTGTGAGTTAGTATTACCATCAAAGATGTCTTCGGTTCATAATGTGAGTATGTTAAGAGATATCAATATTGCTGGACCCCGTTTCTGGAGTCCAACAATCGATTCTTAGATACCGAAGAACTTTAGGCCCGAGTCCCGACCCCCAAGACTGAACCCATTATAACCCGTCAGGATAGTCGTAAGAGAAGGATTTCAATTAAAACAAATTCTAGAGTGGCAACAAAGAGGAGTTCACTGCGGCGTAAGCCATTCCTCGCCACAGCGAAGTCGCAAAAAGGGGTGCTCACCGCGACGACATATCGGTTCGTCGCGACGAATCAATGGAAGGGCGCCGTAGCGACCACTGGCTTCGCCACGACGAAAAGCCCAAAATCAGAAATTCGACATCCAACATTCAACCCTTCAAAACAAACACATACATTCACATCCAACATCAAGCTAAGCATACTCATACACAAAAGAGACTTCAATTCTTCATACCATTACAAAACCCATGAGTTCGAACAAACTTTACTTACACAACATCATACATACCAAGGCTAAAACAAAATACATAATGATGCCCAATGTTGATATGCTTAATAAGCTATCCAAAATAGTAACCAACTTAGTGCAAATATCTCTAACTATTGTGGAGTTTTTTCGATGCCTTGCAAGGGTCAACTGTAGTCTTGAGTCGCACCTGAGGAGGGAAAAATAATGGGTTGAGCTACATAGCTCAGTGGCTAATATATTTATAGCCATCAGTAACTAGCACAATTTCAAGCATATGTATGTAAATATATCCAGCAATTCTAGCACTCACACTATATTCAAGCAATTTACACATCCCTCACATTTGTTTCAACTCACAAAACATTTCATAACGTATAACACTTAATATGCTTTATAATGAACAGTTCAATTATGCAATGCACATCATACGGCTCGAGGTTTCCATGAAACAGAATGAAGAAACCGAAGTTTACCCCATGAAAAGAATGAGTCCATTTCGGAGCTCATATGCCACAAGCGGGCAGCCAGGAGAAGGCTCTTGTCAACATGCACGTGATGAACAGAATGGTTCCACTCTCGCCCAAACAAAAGCACATAATCATGCTCATAATCATTTTATCAGATGATATGCTTTCATGTTTTTCATTTATACAGAATGCCATGATCGAAATCGAGGCATCACATGATCAAAATCATAATTTACTTATATCAAATCTCATGCTTCTTTCAAGGTATACGAAATCAAAATCATTATAATCTTATAACAAATCATTCTCAACCAATTAACCATATATTCAATCAAAATGTCATGCATCTCACAATGCATAACATAAAACATATATTCACACATAGGCAAGAATTTGCACAATCACACAATAACCATAAATACATCACCCAACTAATTCCGCTTGAAATCCAAGCTCAAGATTGCCTTTCTTCTTGCTCTTGGGTAACGTTTGCTTGATTTCCTAAATGCAAACAATTTCTCAATCAATCCACATTCAAAGAAAATTCATAAGGCCTTAATAATCAAAACGCGAAAATTGAATTATAACTCTTTCAAAAACTAGATTTTCGGGTCAACTTTTCCATGATCATTAAGATCAGATAAATGAAGACATTTGTTAACACTTCCTTATATCAAAAATTTCTCCATTGTCTTAAGTTTCTAACGACACCAAACTCATTCCATTTGGTTCAGAAACATGGAAGTTATACCCCAATCATGTTGGGACTAATCTTATGCTGAAACTATAATCTATACTCAAATTCCATCCAAACTTTGAGATCTTTAGAGACTGATTAAAAACTTCCTTTCTTAATAAAACTCGTATCCCTATGTCTCTAGTTTACAACAAATTAAAAATCACCTTATTTGGACATCTACATCAAAAGTTATGCTAAAAATACCGAAGGATGTCTCAGCAGAAAATGGGTCCTCGCCATGACGAGGATGTGGGGCCTATGAGATTCGAGAGAATTGGTCCGTTGGCTTACAGTTAGCATTGCCTCCTGAATTATCCCAAATTCATGATGTTTTCATGTTTCTATGCTGAGCAGATATCGATCAGATCCCTCTCATGTCATTCAAGCTGATGAAGTTCAGTTGAGTGATGATTTGAGTTATGAAGAGCTTCTAGTGCAGATCTTGGATACCAAAGAAAAGGTTCTTAGGAACAAGACTGTGCAGTTGGTAAAAGTCTTATGGAGGAACCACTCGGTGGAAGAGGCCACGTGGGAGCCATTGAAGCTATGAAGGAGAAGTATCCCGTCTCTTCAAGATAAATCAGTACAATTTCGAGGACGAAATTCTTTTAAGGGGGGAGAAATGTTGGGCCCCGATTCGCTTTAAGCTTGTTTTCTTTATTTTGAGGTTTAGATTGATAAATTTCTTTTAGTTAGAATAATTTGGGATTTAGTGCTCAGTTAATGACTATAAATTGAAAGGATTTAGTTAAATTAGAGTTTTAATAAGTTACTAGATTTTAAAAAGATTAAGATGGTATAAGGGCTTTTTAGGAAGATCATGAATGTTCTTAAGGCTTAAGGTTTAGGAGATGGGCTTTTAGTCCATTTCAAATGTCATTAAATGAGTAGAAGAATTGAATTAAATGGGAAACAAGTGAGATTGCCGTAGGGTGAGGAGGAGAAAACGAAAATAGCTTGTATATGGAGACTTAAGTGAAGCTATGTCGTTTTAGTATAGGTTTTTAAGTTAGAAAGGCTTGTTCTTGAGACATTTTCTAGAAAACCACCGAAACTATCAAAGAAGAGAGACTTTCGAAACTTATAGAGAAAAAGAGAAGGAGTTTTCGGTTGAAGAAGAAGAAGAAGAAGAAGAAGAGAAGTAAGAGCTTAGGCTTTTATGCTTGAAAAAGGAGGGTTTAAGAGTTTTATTCAAGAAGAAAGTGGAAGGGAAGAGTTTAAGCTTTCCTTAGGAGCAAAAGAAATTTTCGTGGGTTTCAATCTCTAAGGTAAGAAAATGTGAAATTTATGGATGTTTAGATAGGTTTTGATGCTAAAAGCTTAGAAACCTTATGGGTAAGGTTAGATGGGGTTGAATTCATGTCTTTCTTTCCTTAGGAATTCCAATTTTGCTTTCTCATATGCTTATGGGATATTTATGCTTAATGAAGGTGGATTAAGGCAATTGGAGGAAGAAGCAAGGCCAATTGATCAATCCCAAAGTTAAAAGATTTCAGGTGGGTGATTTCTTGATAATTGAGTTGTAGGCTAAATGAAAATTTTAAAATAAAGGCTAATTATGCTTTCCAATGACTTAAGAATTTTAAATTAATTACTCTTTGTGTTGAGTATAATTTGTATAACGTGTCTTTTGTATGTAAGTTTATGTTGGAAGTGTTTGTTAAATGATTTATTAAGTGGAACAGTTCGGATATGTGGATTTGGCGATTATGTGCAAATTATGTGAAAGTGACATTTTGTAAGGGCCATTGTGGCTAATGCTTATAAATTGTGTGAATTATGTGATGTGCATATTTTCTTTGGGTTTGTGGTGGTCCAATCTGAGTCAGGTGCACCTGTCTACCCATAGGCTTCTCCTTTGCCTTGCTAGTGGCATTGGAGTTCCTTTAAGGACCCCGTCACAACGGCTACATATGAAGGCTTCATGAAATGTGTAGTACGTTCCGTTTCGGATCCACCCGAACCACTTTGTTTGTGAATTTGTGATTTGCTAGGTTATTTAGTGATATGTTAAGTTTGTAAATTGTTCGAAGTAATAAATTCTGTGAAAAAATTTGTAAAGTGAAATTGGTTTTATTAATGTGATATTGCTTTGAACATGAAAGAATGAATAACGGTTTTTGCTTATATTCTTGTTTATTAAGTTATTACCCACGGAGCCATCGAGCTCACCCCCCATTTCCCCTCTACAGTTGTCAAGCGAGAAACCGAATCACCGCATCGGCATTGAGGCAACTCCGATGCATTTTGCTTTTGAAGTAATGTTTTGAGAAATCAAAGCAGTAGCTTGTTCTTTGTAATTTTACTTTTGTTATTTTGGGATGTAATCAGGCTAAATGCCCTCTGAAGCTTTGTATTGACTTGTTTTCATGTAAATATAACGGTTTCGAAGTTTAAATGTACCTTGTATACGTTTTCAAAGAATGTATAATTGTGTGGTTAAACTTGACAAAAGCAAGAGTAAGTTCGATTATTTTATGTTTTGGAAGCAAGTAGAATCCTAGGAGTGTGCTACTGCCTTTGATTTGAAGTATATTGGGTCTGAGTTGTGTTATGGAAGTTAGAAGAATGAGTTTTTATGCAGGTTGATGAGTTGGATTGAAGATTTTGGCTAGAGCATTTTTAGGGGAAGTGCTGTCCAATTTTTCCCAAATTGGACAGCAACTTGTTTTGGGTTTTAGAGTATTTTAGAGTGATATTTTCAGTGAGATGCCTTCTTGAAGATTGTATTGCATGATTAGAGCTTTCCAATGACATAAAGTTTGTCACATTCGGACTTAAAATGAAAAAGTTATGAGAGGTGAAAGATTTCAGCTACTGTTGATGGAAGTTACAATTTTGCAGTCCCTTTGAATGGGTTTTTCACCCTCTTAGAGACAGTTTCGAGTTTTGCTTTCTTCATATAAAATGTAGATTGTCTTTCTATCTTTAAAATGAGGTATAATTTTCAATTATTGGAGTTAGGAATAAAAAGATATGAGGTTGGGAATGTTGACAGTTACTATTCATTTGAATTTAGTTACTGTTTTATTGAATTTTTGCAGGCAGTAACTTTGAGAGTATTTTTACCTCTCTAAATGATTGAATTAACTTTTTCTTCCTTCATGAAACTTTTAGATAATCCTTTCTTCTTTCTATTGAGGTATTCTATGCCTTATTTCGAGTTAGGAGTAAGAAGTTATGGGGATTAGACCTAGTTTAGTTACTGTTCATTTGGCAATTTTGGACATAACCTTTGGGAGGGTTTTTCACCCCTTTAGAGCTTGTTTTGGTTTTTCCATCCTTCATAGAACATGTAGATTATCTTTTCTCCTTTCCTATGAGGTATCATTTGCAATTATTGGAGTTAAGAATAAAAAGTTATAAGGTTAGAAAGATTACAGGTACTGTTCATTTGGTCAATTTACTGTTTCATTGGTCTTTTTATAGGCAGAAAATTTGAGGGTGTTTTCACCTCTTTAAATGACTAAAATAACTTTTTCACTCTGCATGAAAGTTGTAAATTATCTCTTTATCTTTCCAACGAGGTAAAGTGTGTCATTTTTCGACCTGTGTGCTAAAAGATATGAATGTTCAAATTCTTGGCATTGTGTAGGGAAATTAATTTTAGTGGCAACAACTTTAAAGCAAAATTTGACTCTCTTAATGGCTAAAGTAGTTTTTAAATCCTTCTAGGAAGTTGTAGAGCTTCCTTTTATCTTTTTATTGACACTAAATTTATGAAATTTCGATTTCGGGTGAAAAGTTATTAAAGTTTAAAGTTAGAGAAGTTTTCATTAGTTTTAAAAGTTAAATTTTCAATTTGGAGAAATTAAACCCGCTTCCTATTTTATTCGCTTCTCTCCGTTTGACCTCCTATTTTACGATTTTGAAGCGTTGATTTCTAAAAAATTTATACCCTTTTGGTAAAATTAGAGTGTCGGTTTTGGTGGGATTTACGGATAATATTAAAGAGAGTAAATTACGAACGGCTTTGAATGTAATTCCATTTTCGGGCGATTTTGTGAGCTATAGAGATCCGATTGAGGTGATTTCTGATTCTAATTGACCTAGCGATATGGGATTTCATTTTAGCTTAGGAATCGGATCTAGTTATGGGCCCTAAGCATGTCAATTTTATTGGAGGATAATTAGGGTAAATTTATCAAGTTTTGTTCGGATGACGCTAAATTAAGTTCGATTTGAGGTTTCTTTCGTGGTGAGGAATTCATCCCTCGTGAGATGCGCTTCCAGATGTCACGTATGACGTCGGGCACGGGACTCACTGGGGAGGGGTTCCAACAATAATTCTTAATTTGGGTTTAAGCATTTTAAAATCAATTTTAGTGATTTTGCATTGTGGGATTTTCTATTGGATTCCTATTGAATGAAACTTGGTTTGTTTGAAGGAACCAAGAGAATCTACCCAAGAGCAAGGAGAAAGACAACCTTAACTTGGATTTTTGCAAAGCGAATTAGGTGGGTAATGTATTTATAGTTATTGTGTGATTGGACAAATTCTTGCCTATGTGTGGGTATGTATTAAATTGTTTGAAATTGACTTGTTGAAAATACATAATGATTTTGATTATGTTATACCGTGAAAGAAGCATGATATCTTGATATAATTAAATTGTGATTTTGATCAATGTTATGCCTTGAAATATGTCATGGCATTTTGTATATATAGAAAGGAAAAAACATGAAAGATGAAAGAAAAGGTTTAAAGGTATAAAAACATTTTAGTAAAATGATTCTGAGCATGATTATGTGCTTCGGTTTGGGCGAGAGTGGAATCATTCTATTCGTCACGTGAACGTTAACAAGAGTTTCTCCCGGATTCCCGCTTGTGGCATATGAACTCCAAAAAATGGACTCATTTTGTTCATGGGGTAAACTTCGATTTCTCCATTTTGTTTCTATGGAACCCTCTAGCCGTTTATTGTGCATTGCATCTGTAAATTGTCAAGTATGAAGCATTTTAAGTGTTATGTGTTATGAGTTTTGAGCTAAACTTGATGAATATTTAAACTGCTGGATCCCTATATATATATAGATACATGTACATATGCTTGACTTTGATCAATTGCCAATGGCTATATATATATTAGCCATTGAGCTGTGTAGCTCACCCCACGCTTCCCTCCTCAGATGCAGAATGAGAATATTAGCAATCCTTGCAAGGTATTGGAACTCCAAGATAGTTAAAGACTTTTGTAACGAAGTTCAGAAAATTTTGTAATTTAGAATCATCTGAAGCGTAAACATTCAACTGTATCATGTGTATTTGTATTTTGTATTTGTATTAAGGTAAAGGGGTGGTTTTTGAAATGTAAAGATATTATGAAAACAAACATTGTGTTCTTTAATAGGCCCAAGTGATTACTGAAACTCTGATGTGTTCAATAATAATTGCATCTTTGTGATTGAATTTGTTTTAAATAAATCAAGTTGATTTAATTATTGATTTTTCTCATATGATTTAATTGTTGAAGAAAGTTTGCAATGAGTTTTGACTGTTAAATGTATCCGAATGTTGGGCTCCGAAAGTGGGGTCCAGCACAAATGTCAAGTTATTCACCCTTTTTAATTGTACACACACGTTAATAATTATTTTCTCCTTCAAACTCTATAACTACTCCTAGGTACATTTTCATGAAAAGTTAAGCTACTTACAATTTCGGTAGGTTTTATTAAAAACCATTTTTATTACTTTTTGTGGACATAGACCTAGTCTTTTTATACGGAGTCAAATATTAGTGATGAATGTCAATCCGGTTACTCAACTAATTTATGTTTTTATTAAATTGTTTGGTTAGAATGTCATTATAGCCTTTTGATGCGTGTCGATCCAGTTACTCGACTACATCATGTTCTCAACTGGCTACTAGCTCTATTCATAACTCGAAGGCTAATGGAATAATTATTTATTTAAAATTTACAAACATTTTTAATTATTTTTTAATGTCGACCTTGTTACTTTAGCTACTTATTTTTATGAAACAAATACTCGCAAAGCTACTTTAATTAAAAGACTTGGAAATAATGTGACAACTTATAGGGTGATAAACTAACACTACATCCTAATTAACTTGCATATTTAGCCAAAGAAACCAAATCATTAATTTCGCTAGCTAATGAATTTTAACATCCTAATAGATTATATTCAAAATTAAATCAATTTCATTCCATCTAAGCCATCGACATATTCACATAATTTACAATGCGTAACCTAACAAACTATCGTACAATATGCAACATTCACACTCAAACCAAAACACGCAACCCTCCCCACACTTGAATAACACGTTGTCCTCAATGTAAGAAGGAGACAAACAAACACACATGGAAGGAAGAAAAATAAAATAAAAATAAAAAATACTAAATTTAAAAGAAAGGTTAGAAACAAAGCCTCACGGTGATGGAGTTGGGGATGGTGAGGGACTAAGACAAATCTGTTAGACACCTGAGATTGTTGTCTTATCTTAGAATAGCTTAAAGAGAGTGAGAGACTTAGTGATCCCAGATCAATTCAAATTACTAAAGTTTTATTTTACATTCAAAACAACTTTTAACTAAATCTAACAATTTCAATCGAACTACTGAATGTGCTAATTTATGGTCATTAGCTTGACCTTACATTTATGGAAGGTTTCTTAATTATTCGAACAGAAGGAAATCACTTCCTTATCCTTAGGAATCATTCTTCTGAGATATATATTGCAACGATGCCCGTTGACTTTAAAAGTTTTCTTGTTAGCATTTCCCAATTTGAGGGCTCCATTATAGAAAACTTGAATGATCGTAAAAGGTCTACTCCATCGAGATTTTAGCTTCCCTGGAAATAGCCTCAACCTTAAATTATATAGTAAAACTACGTCTCCTACTTTAAATTCCTTTTGTTTAAGATGAGAATCACGTCATTTATTTACCTATTCCTATTAAAGTTTTGTTTTCATATGCATTATAACAGAACTCTTCAAGTTTGTCTAGTTGCAAAAGTTGCATTTTGCCTGCTTGCTTCCAATAAAAATTTAATGTTTTTATTGCCTAGTATGCCCGATTTTCTAGTTCAACTAACAAATGACAAGCTTTTTCATATACAAGCCTATAAGGGGTTGTTTCGATAAGTGTTTTGAAAGCAATCTTATAAGCCCATAAGGCATCGTTTAGCTTCATTGCCTAATCCTTTTTGAAGTTGTTCACTGTCTTTTCCAAAATTCATTTAAGCTCTTAGTTGACAACTTCCATTTGACCATTAATTTGCAGATGGTAAGATATAGCAACACGGTGGTGCATTCCATATCTTTTAAAGAGGGTATCAAAATATTTGTTGTAGAAATGTGTACCTCCATCACTTATTATCGTACGTGGCACTCCAAACCGATTGAATGACCGTTTGGTGAACTTTTGCATCGCCTTTCCATCATTGGTTGGAGATGTCACTACTTTAGCCTAATGTGAGACATAATCCACTCCCATTAAAATGCACATGCTTCCCATTGAAGACAAGAAATGACCCATAAAATTGATGCCCCATACATCAAAGACTTCCACTTATAAAATGTTGGATAAAGGCATCTCATCTATTTTGGAGATATTACCTGTTCTCTGGCATCGATAGCATTGTGCCACGAAAGTTTGAGCATTCGTAAACAATTGTAGCTAGTAAAATCCACTCCCGAGTATCCGAGCTGTCGTTTTGTTAGCTCCATAATGTCCAGCATATTGACCTTCATGACATTGCTTTAAGATGTCCAATATTTCCTCCTTTAGAACACATCGTCGCATTAACCCATCAATGCATGTCCTATACAAAATTGGGTCATCCTATAAATATCAGTTACAATCATGTATGAATCTCTTTCTTTGTTGGTAAGATAAATCAGAAGGAAGTTTGCCACCAGCAACATAATTCGCAATATCGGTAAACCATTGTGCAGAAAAACTTTCAACTAGCATCAGGGTTTCATTAGGGAAATTTTCATTAATAACTTCGCTTGGCTTAGATTCCCTTCCTTCCAATCTGGATAAGTGGTATGCCACTGTATTTTGTACTCTTTTTCTATCTCTCATTTCTATATCGAATTCCTGTAAAAGTAACACCCATCGAATGAGCCTTGGTTTTGCATCCTTTTTGTTGAAAAGGTATTTTAATGCTACGTGATCGTTGAATATTATTACCTTTAATCCCAAAAGGTATGTTGCGAGTAATTCCTTCTCTGTGGTGGTGTAACTAAGTCGAGATTTTGTAAGGGTCTTGATGTCATAGTAGATCGCATGCAACCTTTTATCTTTCCTTTAACCTAATACATAACCTATAGCTTAGTCGCTTGCATCGCACATAACCTTAAATGGAAGTGTCCAATCCGGCGGTGATAGAATTGGTGCTGATGTTAATGCCTCCTTTAGTTTGTTAAAGGCAGACATACACTTATCATCAAATAGAAAGGGCAAATCCTTGACTAACAGGTTTGTCAAAGGTCTTGCAATTTGCAAGAAGTCTTTGATAAATCGACAGTAAAATCCTGCATGACCTAAGAATCCTTGCACACCTTTTACATTGCTTGGCAGTGGAAGTTTCTATATAACTTCTATTTTTGCTCTATTAATTTTAAATCCTTGGTGTAAGATTTTATGCCCTAGCATTATCTCCTTTTACACCATAAAATGACATTTCTCCCAATTCAGCACTAAGTGCGACTCTTCATATCTTTGAAGAACTTTGTCCAAATTGGTTAAACACATTTTGAAAGAGTCTCCAAAAACTAAAAAATGATCCATGAACACCTCCATTATATCTTCGATCATATCAACGAAGATAGACATCATACATTTTTGAAATGTAGATGTGGCATTACATAGTTTAAAAAACATTCGTTTATACACAAAGGTACTATAAGGGCAAGTGAATGTGGTATTTTCTTGATCATCAGTGCTGATGAATATTTGATTGTATCCTGAATATCTATCTAAAGAGCAATAAAACGAATGACCAACCACCCTTTCTATCATTTGGTCTATAAATGGGTGAGGAAAATGATCTTTCTTAATCAATGAGTTGAGTTTTCAATAATCTATGCACACTCTCCATCCTGTGACCGTTCTTGTTGAAATTACTTCTCCACTCTCACTTTCTATTACTTTCATTCCACCTTTTTAGGTACACATTGTATTGGACTAACCCATTCACTATCGAATATGAGATAAATTATACCTACATCTAAGAGTTTGATTATTTCCTTCTTGACCACCTTCTTCTTGTTAAGGTTTAGTCTTTATTGATGCTCCCTCACAGTTCTACATCGTTCCTTGATGTTTATTTGGTGTAAACAAACACTCGGGCTTATACCTCGAATATAACAAATCTGCCATTTGATGGCTTTCATTCGCTTTCTCACAATTGCTACCACCTTACTTTCTTATTTCTCATTCAATTAATTGGAGATGATTATCGATAATGTTTGACCTTCACTTAGAAAGATATATATGAGATGTGTAGGTAAAGGTTTAAGCTATGATGTGGGTGGTTTTTTTATGGATGGTGGAATGGTGCTTTATTTTGAACTAATTTTTCTTGATACGTTTAAACATCCGACTCTTACATCTCATCATCTCCTTTAGACTCAAGTATCTCATATCCATTATTTGTCTCTATTGCCATTAATTATACTTTTGCGATGCAACTCTCAACCTGTTCTTGCAAATTTTGATCCATAATTTCAACCTTCATGCACGTGTTGCTTGCTGTTATGTTCTCTAAATCCTTATTCATATTGAATGCATACGTTGTTTGTTGTTGGTTCTTTAAAGCCTTATTCATATTGAATTTGATCTGATATTTGCTTATTTGAAGTGTTAATTTCTCTTCGTGAATGTCAATTATGGCTTTCCCTATATTTATAAACGGCCAACCAAGGATCAGTGGACATTTCTTATCTTCTTCAAAATTGAGAATCATAAAATCTACTGTGAATAATGAACTTGTCTACTTGTATCGTAATGTTTCCACTATTCCTAGAGGTCTTTGATAGATTGATCGCTAACTAAATTAACATCATTGTTGGCTTGACCTCACCCAACCCTAACTTCTTGAACATTGATAAAGGCATAAGATTAATACTTTGTAACATCCCACTCCCGCATGACCCGAACTCGACATCGAGGGTGATATCCGAGTCTGCGCCTCACGAGGGTGGTATGCTAAAGCAGTCAAAACGGTTCAAAAACTTAGTAAGACATTTTAATTTTTGAAAACAATCGCATACGCGGAATTCAATAAATGATTTGGGCCCGCTTTAAATACGAAAACAGTTTCGATCACGACACAATTACAGTCATTAAAAAGGTAGTCAACAGTATTTAATCACTTCATGCACAAATATCCACAACCAAATCTGACCCAATGATAATCCTGAATACTTTCAGTAATCACAATTCAAATACAATATTAGCCCATTGGGGCCTACTGAAATAAAACGTACTATTATGTGAAACTTGTAGAAATACAAATTTACACAATAACATAATGATATAAATGCAGACGTGAACTGATCCCGACCTTAAAACTCTGACTTGCATGCAGAAGGCATACTCCTGTTTGTCTAACGGGGTACTCTTCAGTTAGAATTTTGGGTGAGTTTACGAACTCAATGAGAAACCATCATCGATGGTTCTCTCAATTCATGCATATCGCAAGCAATTCACAGTTTCAGTAAATTACACATTTAGTATCATCATATAACAATTATCAGGTTCTCATGCAATCGCAGAACTCAGAAATTTCGCAAATCATTCATCACATAATTATGAGCATTTAACCCTTTTTCTTAGTCCACAATTTAATCCATACCCATAATCTTTTCCCATTATTCTAAGTTGTGACTGAGCGCTTAAACAGTGAACAATATTCAGTGAGCGCGTCTTAGGGGGAGGAGAGCCCTCAGGGAATGCACTTCCACCCTTCGATATTGTCCGCTTTGGCGTGGTGGGACACCCTCACGGTTTTGCTTCGCCCCTACTCGAGGGATGCAAACGCGTCTGCCCCTTTTTCTGGCACAGTAAACAGTAATTGCATTTTAGGAAGTAAGAGAGCCCTCTGAGTATGCACTACTCTCCACGCATCAATAGGGATAGGAGAGCCCTCTGGGTATGCACTAATCCCTTTCGAGCTTGAGGCTCTCTTTCAGTATCAATGGTCGAGCTTGTAGCTCTCAGTAAGCGACTCCAAATACAACCGTATTTAATCAATCAATTATGGAATTCATTTAGTACATACAATCAGAATCAATTTATCGAAAACATTCATATCATATTCCAATTCCACTCTACCATACATTCACATTTTTCCCATGGAAACATTCACGAGACAATCACATTTGCATATCCAATCACTCAATCCTCGACCTTCGGTCCGAGATTTCAAACATACAATTCATATTCACGTAGACGCTTACGTAACATTTAATGCTTAAAAATTGAGGAACCAACTAGGTTACTCACATGCATTCCGAGCCACGTACTGAAGTCCCAAAGAATATCAAGGAATTGTTCCACGGTGCCTCTAGAATAATCAAATAATTTTTCAATTACTAATGCACAATTAAAATAATTCAATGATGCACATAACTTAAATAAAAGATGTACGATGCCTATTCATGACTTTCTTGGTGCTATTTCCCATTTTCCACTTTCATTGTCAAATTTTACTTTTCACTCAATTGATCAATCATAACTCATTTCAATTCAATGGCATATTACTAACTCTCCCAATTTCAATTCTAACATTCGTCAACTTACCAAGTCATACCCACTAGGATATTCTCAAGAAAGACCTCAATGCCAAAATTACTATTCATTTTGTCCAATTTCACCCTCAAGATCCCAAGCTATACTCTAATTATCATAATACAACCTTAGGTTGCAATACAAACATATCCTCAATCTTCTTTCAATAATTAAAATCTTTCTAATTGGAATTCAAACTTTCTTTCTTCACATCAATTGTAGACCTCTATCTCTAGTTTATAACGACTCAAGAATGACCTCAATTGGAGGTCTACACTATAAGTTATGCCCCAAAAACTAAACCATTTCAGTTTAGAGACACGTCCCTCGCCGCGGCCAAGGAACTCTCGCCGCGGCGTACAAAGGTTCGCTCGCCGCGGCGTGGAAAATGGTCATCGTGACGTATCAATTCCTGTTCATTGTGACGTCTACATTTTCACTCGTCGCGACGTCCTACTCGTCGCGGCGAATCCGCTCGTCATGGCGTGCGCTCGTCGCGACATGCAATCATTTTCTCGCCGCGACGTGCAGTCGTCTTCTCCGATTCTCTTTATCATTTCTCTCTCTAAAACCAGTCACAACTCACCCATAACTACCCCCAATCTTTCACAATTAAACCCATGTATGCATTAACTAATAAATAACCAACATACAATCAATTTACTTACCAAATCAAGCTCAAATCTTCAACTCTCAAACAATCCTCCCATTCCTTTAACACTTACGGGCTCCCTCTCAAAACCTCAAAATCTTCATCTTCCTTAGGGTTAAAGCTTAGCTTGCAAGAAGAAAAGAAGCAAGCAATCAGCAACGAAAATCACAAGGGGGGAAGAACGAAAATCACCAAAGAAGGAAGAAAAAATCGTGCCCTAGGAGAGAAGATTTCTTTTCTTCAAACTTTTGAAAACCTAAGGTATTTAAACGTTAACAATTAAGCCTCTTGTCTTTTCCTCATAATACATTTAAATCTCTTTCTCTTTCGCCTTCGCTTCCAATCCAATTGCTCCAAATTTCAATGGCTTGACATATTAATTGCTAAAATCAAAGATCTAATTTTCCATAGCCATTAGATAGTTATTTCAAGATCATAAAATCGATCACTGTCACTCGGAAATTTTCGGTCCGGACATTTTCTCCAATTTCCAAACTTTCCTAAGGTCACTATCAACCGATCATCACTCTAAAACATTTCCAATTCAACTATTCAGACCCAATAATTCCATAATTCTCGAACAATTCACAATCAAACATAATTATCTCAAAAATTACAAATCATATCATATTTTTCAATAAAACGTCAGGAAAATGCCATGAATGCACGTACACATAAATGCATGTGCCAAATGATTCATTCCTCTAAAATTAGAGGCCAAATAAATGCTTAATCAAAATATGCAATGACAATTACTAGCTTGTCCCAATTAACCAATTTACCCTTCCCATCGGGGATGGGATGTTACAATTCTCTGCTCCTAACAAAAATTTCGTCCTCGAAATTTCATATATGACTGATCAGAAAGGCAGGGGAAAATTGTTTCGTTTATGCATATTCTGCTTCCCATTTATTCGCTACATGATTAATTTCGCCAATTAATCAACTCAATACAATCACTTCTTTTCTTTGATCAACTTTACATTGCCTTAACTGTTTCCCCATGATTACTCACAATTCTTCACTTTCGGTATCAATAACACATATATCAGATCAGATCATAGCAATATTTCCTAATCCTGTCCGTACAACACTTTGTGAATCCGAATTATCTTTTACGATCTAGACTGACTATCAATCATAGTTCTATTCACCCCACAGTCACATAGAGGCCACTTTATAACAAATTTAGTTTCCCCGAATAAAACCTTTATCTTACATCTAAGTGCATCTTGGCTGAGGCGATACACTTCGAAGCATCTCATTTATCGCTTACCAAATTACATCTCTTTAGTATTAAAACACTAATCTCGCAAAATTCCATAATCCCAATAATAATCAACTCAACTCATTGCCATTAACTTGGATTACTTAACCCCTATTACAGATTCATTTCACTTATCAATATTATCTCAAATCAATCATGGCATTCGACTATTTTTAGGCCCTGATCACTTTAATATAGGGATGAACGACTCCGTTTTGGCTGTAAGACCCCTTATACACTCTTCGAATGGTGTCATCAATATAACGATTGTTATGCCCACAATCAGACTGAACTATACAGCAATCTCATGTCCCCATAAATTCCAAAAGTATCAGTTTTACATTCGTCTCTAACAGACAAGTCTATAGGTTAATCACACTTATAATCGTTCGATCACATTCTAAACCTTCAATTACTCTTTCAATGTACTCTTACTAAAACATAAAACTTCGATTGTCACTCGAGTTTTCTCTAATAGTTTCTTTAGTGGGTAATACACATACTTCTTAATCCAGTCATAAATATCATTTTCTCAAAGTTGGATTCATTATCAATTCCTCTATAAGGTTCGCAAATTCTAAGTCCTCAATTCGGGTTTTGCCATTCTTCTTATACACACTTGATTTGGACATCCAATAGCTAATAATACTTTCTTTTTTCCCCTATGCTAGCTCTACAGTTTACACTCAGTATTACACTAGGTTTAATAACCTTATCTCCCAAATTGATCTTCTGTCATTGACTTTTCTATTCAACAAATTAAATTGCATCACTATCTTAATTTTGAAATATTCAATCGCATAATCCTTTTCAATTCTTTCAAACTCCCGAAACATCTTAACCGGTTATCGATTATCGATTTGCATATCCATAGATATATCCACAAACATTTCTGTACAAATAGTGTCTCCAAACTTTTGAAACAATATCCAGTACGACAAATTTCAAATCATCAATCACAATGCAGCCCGCGAGGATATACTTGTTCCCCCTATACATAGAACCCCTTTACACTATTTTGACATATTGAATCATAACCTTTACTGGAACACTTCGGTAAATATTGCAAAATCTCCAAATGTCCCTTTTTACAATCACCCGTCATACAATTCACACGTTTTTCCTCAAACATTTTCATCAAAGGGCTAAGATCAGAAAACCTTTAACAACTTCTGGATGTATCCAACATACAACCAGTTCTAAAATAATTCCAAATCCTGCATAGATATGTCTCTTGCAATTTCGCATTTTATCAATACCTCTATCGTCATTAAGTCTCCCAAAGTGCCATGTTCAAATACTAATTCATCCACAATTTATTTGATCAAGCTAAGATTCACTCTTATGAAGCTTTCAAGATATGAAATTTCCTCAACTATGCCAACTATTTTTCTTCACTTTTCAAATACATTAAAGATACCATTAATGATCATAGTCACTATCCGATCTAAACACAATTGAGACACTCCACTCTTCAATAATATAATACTGTCAGGGGCATTGCTATCTCTAACAATTACAACCCAAAACTCCTTATACCCATGATTGATTTTCATAACTCTTCAAGCATCTGATTTCCTTAATGAGGAAAAAGTTCTCTTATGATTTTTCTCAGTTTCATAATAACATATTCTAACACATGTTCCCTTACACTAGAGTCTCTGCTAGGATTAGGACTCCCAATAATGATTTTTAATTCATTTCAGATTAGTTCTTTCATTGCTAATTCTTTCAATTGAATCATCTGATCGACTTAATCCAATTCATGGAAATTCTCCTTTGAAAGAAGATTTCTTACTACTTGCATCGATACCGTTCATGGAATTCCTAAACATCAACAGTCGTCTCATTTCTTATCAGTCACTCTCAATGCCTTAAGAAATCAATTTTAGCTATTCATAATATCCCATGAAAATCAATTATGCCATAACTCATATAATCGAAACATCCTTTTTAATAAGATTCATTGAAATATATACCATCAAAATCATTACATCTTTCCGAGAGGCAAATGTAAGACAACTCACCAATTAATCACTTACGCTAAGGACACCTTGATCTCATTTGATTTTTAACAACACTTCCCTTTTTGCACCTGTCCTCATTCGTGAGGATTATGCCATGATCATGTCCTGATTACAATCTCAATTCATTCCCAATTGATCACTTTAAGCACTCTTACTTCTTATTCTAACTCGAATTGAACTTTAAACTATCAAAATTGTGACTAATAATCATCCACTAACCCACTAGCCATGGTGCTCCCATTACCAGATGTGCATTCACATAGGCAAATCAATTGAACCTTGACAACTATTTCATCAACCCCATGTATGTTCACAATCAAGTCAACATCATAGATGCACAATCATTCTTGATTTTCCACTTAATAAATTCTGACTCAAAGTCACAAACCCTTTTTCACAACTCTCATCACCGTACTCAGACCCAATTATAGCCTCTCTAGGTCATATAACATTTTATTTCCATCCACTTTGTTTATACACTTTCAATCTTGCCATTTCTAACATGTCGCTATTCCTCTATCAATCCTCGCCTACATATTCATATCTATCCCACACTCAAGGATATACTACAGTATAACTCTAATATTGTATTTCATAATGTATCCACCAATACCAATACACTAAATCTTCATTTGTCAGATTAAATCATACACTTTTTCATACTCCACGATATCCACAACTTCCCTTTTATCACATTCTAACATATTATCGTTTTCTTCACTATTTCTAACCACTTAAACAATTGGTACAGGCTCATACTTGTGACGCATATGCTAAACTGGGGATCAGTTGTCACTGTCTGTCGTGACATGACTTAGATGCATGTACTTGACCCATATTTCAGAATGCCCATGTAAGATTGTACTTCTGGGCTCTGATACCACAAATGTAACATCCCACTCCCGCATGACCTGAACTCGACATCGAGGGTGATATTCGAGTCCGCGCCTCACGAGGGTGGTATGCTAAAGCAGTCAAAACAGTTCAAAAACTCAGTAAGACATTTCTATTTTTGAAAACAATCACATACGCGGAATTCAATAAACGATTTGGGCCCGCTTTAAATACGAAAACAGTTTCGATCATGACACAATTACAGTCATTAAAAAGGTAGTCAACAGTATTTAATCACTTCATGCAAAAATATCCACAACCAAATCGGTCCCAATGATAATCCTGAACACTTTCAGTAATCACAATTCAAATACAACATTAGCCCATTGGGGCCCACTGAAATAAAACGTACTATTCTGCGAAACTTGCAGAAATACAAATTTACACAATAACAGAATGATATAAATGCAGACATTAACTGATCCCGACCTTAAAACTCTGACTTGCATGCAGAAGGCATACTCTCGCTTGTCTAACGAGGTACTCTTCAGTTCCTGAAAAAAGGTTGCAATTTTGGGTGAGTTTGCGAACTCAATGAGAAACCATCATCGATGGTTCTCCCAATTCATGCATATCGCAAGCAATTCACGCCAAAGAAATTACACATTCAGTATAATCATATAACAATTATCAGGTTCTCATGCAATCGCAGAACTCAGAAATTTCGCAAATCACTCATCACATAATTATGAGCATTTAACCCTTTTCTTAGTCCACAATTTAATCCATACCCATAATCTTTTCCCATTATTCGAAGTTGGATCGAGCGCTAAACAAAGGAACAATATTCAATGAACGCTGCGTCTTGGGGAGGAGAGCCCTCAGGGAATGCACTTCCACCCTTCGATATTGTCCACTTTGGCATGGTGGGACACCCTCACGGTTTTGCTTCGCCCCTACTCGAGGGATGCAAATGCGTCTGCCCCTTTTTCGGGCACAGTAAACAGTAATTGTGTCTTAAGAAGTAGGAGAGCCCTTTGGGTATGCACTACTTTCCACGCATCAGTAGGGATAGGAGAGCCCTCTGGGTATGCACTAATATCTTTTGAGCTCGAGGCTCTCTTTTAGTATCAATGGTCGAGCTTGTAGCTCTTGGTAGCAGCTCCAGTCACAACCGTATTTAATCAATCAATTATGGAATTCATTTAGTACATACAATCAGAATCAATTTATCGAAAACAGTCATATCATATTCCAATTCCACTCTACCATACATTCACATTTTTCCCATGGAAACATTCACAAACAATCACATTTGCATATCCAATCACTCAATCCCTCGGACCTTCGGTCCGAGATTTCAAACATACAATTCATATTCACAGACAGTTTATAGAACATTTAACAGTTAAAAATTGAGGAACCAACTAGGTTACTCACCTGTACTTCCGAGCCATAGCCTAGAAGTCCCAGCAATATCCGTGGAATTGTTCCACCGGTGCCTCTAGAACAATCAAATAATTTTCCAATTACTAATGCACAATTAAAATAATTCAATGATGCACATAACTTAAATAAAAGATGTACGATGCCTATTCATGACTTTCCCGGTGCTATTTCCCATTTTCCACTTTCATTGTCAAATTCTACTTTTTCACTCAATTGATCAATCATAACTCATTTCAATTCAATGGCATATTACGGAACTCTCCCAATTTCAATTCTAACATTCGGTCAACTTACCAAGTCATACCCACTAGGATATTCTCAAGAAAGACTTCAATGCCAAAATTACTATTCATTTTGTCCAATTTCACCACTTGAAGATCCCAAGCTATACTCTAATTATCATAATACAATCCTTAGGTTGCAATACAAACATATCCTCAATCTTCTTTCAATAATTAAAATCTTTCTAATTGGAATTCAAACTTTCTTTCTTCACATAAATTGTAGACCTCATCTCTAGTTTATAAATCTAATTAAGAATTACCTCAATCGAGGTCTACACTATAAGTTATGCCCCAAAAACTAAACCATTTCGATTCGAGAAACGTCCCTCGCGGCCAGGAACTCTCAGCAGCATAAAGGTTCGCTGTCATGGGCGGAAAACGCCG
Organism: Erythroxylum novogranatense; assembly: GCA_029891385.1. Taxonomy (NCBI): domain Eukaryota; kingdom Viridiplantae; phylum Streptophyta; class Magnoliopsida; order Malpighiales; family Erythroxylaceae; genus Erythroxylum; species Erythroxylum novogranatense. The sequence goes on along the minus strand of JAIWQS010000070.1, from coordinate 61,762 downwards.
TCGAGACGATCAATTCCGCTCGTCATGGCGCCTAAATTTTCACTCGTTGCGACGTCCGCCGCTCGTCATGGCGAATCTGCTCATCATATGCGCGTTGCCGCATGACGTACAATCATTTTCGCCGCGACATGCAGTCTTCTTCTCCGATTCTCTTTATCATTTCTCTCTCTAAAACCAGTCACAACTCACCCATAACTACCCCAATCTTTCACAATTAAACCCATGTATGCATTAACTAATAAATAACCAACATACAATCAATTTACTTACCAAATCAAGCTCAAATCTTCAACTCTCGAACAATCCTCCCATTCCTTTAACACTTACGGCCCCCTCAAAACCTCAAAATCTTCATCTTCCTTAGGTTAAAGCTTGGCTTAAGAAGAAAAGAAGCAAGCAAAGAACGAAAATCACAAGGAGGAAGAACGAAAATCACCAAAGAAGGAAGAAAAAATCGTGCCCTAAGAGAGAAGATTTCTTTTCTTCAAACTTTTGAAAACCTAAGGTATTTAAAGGTTAACAATTAAGCCTCTTGTCTTTTTCCTCATAATACATTTAAATCTCTTTCTCTTTTCAGTTTCGTTTCCAGTCCAATTCGTCTCCAAATTTCAATGGCTCAACATATTAATTGCTAAAATCAAAGATCTAATTTTCCATAGCCATTAGATAGTTATTTCAGTATCATAAAATTGATCAGCCTATCACTCGGAAAATTTCGTCCCACATTTTCTCCAATTTTAAACTTTCCTAAGGGTCACTATCAACTGACGGTCACTCTAAAACAATTCCAATTCAACTATTCAGACCCAATAATTCCATAATTCTCGACCAATTCACAATCAAACATAATTATCTCGAAAATTACAAATCATATCATATTTTCCAATAAAACACCGGGAAAATGCCATGAATGCACGTACACATAAATGCATGTGCCAAATGATTCATTCCTCTAAAATTAGAGGCCAAATAAATGCTCAATCAAAATATGCAATGCAAATTACTACTTTGTCCCAATTAACTAATTTACCCTTCCCATCGGGATGGATGTTACATACTTGTCCTAAGTTGCCTGAGCACTTTGTGAATTCAAATTCACCAACTACACATGGTATTGTGAAACTCCCTGGATCCTTCAATTTAGATAGCATCTAGTCGATGACTATAGAGCCACAAGTGCCGCTTAGAGCTACAACTGATTATCTTCCTAAGCACGCTTCTTTGATAATATGTCCTTCAAATATTTTGCATATTTAGGCATGTGTTCCAAAGCCTCTACAAATGAGAGATTTATCTATAACATCTTTCATTTCTCAACGAATTTTACAAATTGTGCATCTAGCTTCTTCTTTTGTAATTGTTAAGGAAAAGGAATCTTAGGTTGATATGGTGGAGGAGCAACATAAGGAGGGTATTCCCTCATATTCATTTCTTTCTCCTTTTCTTGATCTTTCTCAATAGGAGGGAAGGGCTCCTCTATTGTTTTTGTGGCCAGTTCAAGTTCCATCCCACTTCAAAATGTAATAGCCTTTAGTTGCTCCCTCAGTTTTATTCCCAAAGTGCTAGGAAGAATTCCCACATTTCACGTAAAGAAAGCGTTTGACAATTAGTTTACTTGGACCTCTAGATTGTGGATTGAAAAGGCATGATTCTTTGTTACTTGTTTGAATCTGCCTTCTTGACTCTTTTGTGCATCGTATAGGGTTCTAAGCTTGTCTAAAATTTTATGCAGTTTGGATTCCATTGAACTCGGTTATCTTACTGGAAACCAAGTGGTCCTTGAGGTCTAAACTGTCCTCCAGCATTGTTCGTCCAAAAGAAGTTAGGATGATTCTTCCACCCAGGGTTGTATGTGTTAGAGTAGGGATTGTTTCCCCCTCCTCGTCCATATTGAGCTCCCATATAACTAACTTCTCCGGATTATTATCCTTCTTCAAGAAGCCATCCACTGTATCATAGTACATTTGTCCACATAGTTCACACTTTAGTTGCACGACTTTTACCAAAGCTGAGGATGAAGCCTTTATATTATTGAGTTGTCGAGTTAAATTATCAATTTTTTCCTGCATCTCCGTCATTTGATTAACAGCTACAACTCCTTTTTGTTCTTGGAAGGTAGTGGGTTATCTACTCCGCTCATTCATCTATAGGCAGTTATTGCTTTCCATCTCCTCTATCAGCTTTTCTGCTTCATCTATCGCTCTTTCTTATCGTGATCCTCCTAAAGTTGCATTAACCACGCCTCTCATATGTGGGTTACTTCATTATAGAATGTTTGTAATAAGAACTCCTTAAATAAGTTATGGTCTGTATATTTTCATTGTAAGTCCTTGTATCGTTCCCGCGTTTCATAGATCGATCCCCATCACTTTATTTGGAAATTGGTAATCTTTAATAATCTTCGTAGTCTTGGTAAGGGAAAATACTTTTCTAAAAATGCACGAACTAGTTGATCCCAAATTGTGATATTGGCTGGGTTGGGGAGTGGTGTTAGGCCTTTGCTATATCTCTTAGGGTAAAAGGGAAAGGCCTAATTCTTATCAGTTATCACTTCCTTCGACATCTAATGATAACGAAAGGTATCGCAGATTTGAAGAAAATTTACTATATGTGCATTGGGATCTTCATTCGCTAATCCATAGAATTGCACATTCTATTTAAGCATGTTTAGGAGGGCTAGTTTAATTTTAAAAGAGGCTGCTTATACAAGTGATCTAGCTACTCCTTGGTTAGCCGCATTGAGCCCTGTTCTCATGAAATCCATAAGGGTTCCTTGGTTCGCTCCGTGATTCAAATCTTACTGAAATTCTTCATCCTTTGTTATTTTCAGATTTCTTCTTCTTCTTTGCTATCCGAGCTTTCTTAATTAATCGTTCTAATCGAATGATATCTAGCTCTAAGTTTTTGGATGCATAACTTGAACTTCTCATAACTCTTGAATTCATGCAAGAGCACGAATTCAAAAATATAAAGAAAGAATGGAAACTAAAAACTAACTAAAACGCCTTAAACTAAAGAACTAAACTAATCACCTCCCCGATAACGACACCAAAAACTTGATTGGGGTTTGGTTGTGTGTAAGCTTTAATTATTAGCCCTCGATAATTTGTAAATGCACAGTTCACTAGCGTAATATCAAAGGTGTTGATCCCATGAGGAGGAAACTAATCTAATCCTAAAATCTAAGGCCAAAAACAAATAATAGAAATTCAAGATGCAATGAAATTAATATGATAATTTAATTCAATCAATCAAATTAAGAATCAAACACTAAAATACTAATTATTTTGCAATTTGTAATATAACCAAGAATCAACCAAGGGAAATTACCAATTGAGAGAAAGGAAATTTTACCTATTCTTAATGCTAACTTAATTGATCATGAATTATTGGATTGTTGGTTCTAGACTATCCTAAGGTTGATTACTCTCTCTCAAATTATAACCTTTAACCCTAAATCATAAACCCTAATCAAATTATGGAGGTTGTAATCTCTCAATTCACAACTTATATAAAACCTGTTGAGTCAAAATGACTTTACATATATATGATTTTGATTAATAACAAAGAAGTAGTAAAAGCAGACGCAGACGCAAAATGAAAAGCAAACGCAGACACAGACTCAAAATGAGACGCAGACGCAGACGCAAAATGAAAAGCAGACGCAGACGCAGACACAAAATGAAAAGCAGACACAGACGCAAAATAAAAAGCAGACGCAGATGCAGACACAAAATGAAAAGTAGACGCAGACGCAGACACAAAATGAAAAGTAGACGCAAACACGCACGCAAATGAAAAGCGCATTTAAACGCAAAATGAAAAGCGATTTGCATACGCACGCAAAATGAAACATGTAAGAAGAAACATGCAGTAAACACGAGATAAAAAAAATACAGACGCAGTAAAAGCGTATGCAAAATACGATACAGAGAAAAGCAGATTAATTCGAAGAAGACGCAAGAGTCGCCTTCGAAAGTTAGTTACGTAACTCAATCGATTAACTGCTTTTTCAAGATTCAAGAAACAAGATTCAAGAAGCAAGATTCAAGAAGCAAGCAGCATTTAAGGCTATAAATATAAGTCAAGTTGAAGATTGAAAAGTTAGCAAAGTTGAGAAAATTGATTTACGATGCAAACGAAAAGCTTGTCGTGAGACAATTGTGCAAATTAGCTGAGAGCTAGTATTATTGTATCAAGTTTCAAATACTTTTGTAAGAAAGTAGTATAGATAGCCTGCAGAGGCTAAGAGTGAAAGAATACTGAGTGTAGAGACCTGAAGAGGCTCTAAAGAATACTTGTAAACATTAAAGAGATAGTGAAATCTTAGAAAGACTTCGAGGACCGGACGAGCCCACTGCTTGGGGTGAACCAAGATAAAATCGCCGGTCAACTTCTCTCTACCCTATCTCTTAAAATTAAAGTTTTGTTATTACTTAAATTCAAACAAATTTTCAAAGTTTTGATTAATTCAATTTCATCAAGTTTCAGAAAGAACTTGTTTTAAACAAAACAGCTTTTGAAAGAGTTTTCAAAAAGGGAATACACAATTCAACCCCTTCTCGTGTATTCAAGTATCGCTCTATAAGCATTGTACTAACGCAGTGATTTACTTCAATTGGTATCGAGCTTGGTATCCAAGGATCATCAGAAAGTGTGTGATTAAAGATAATGGCATAATCACATATATACATTGCGTAGGTGCCTCACTACTAGACCTCCAACATTCAATGGAGAAGACTATCACCACCGAAAGATAGAATGCGGTTGTTCATAGAATCTACTCATGTCGACCTTTGGGATGTGATAGAGAATGGACCATATACACTAGTAGACGAAGATGGAAATCTTATTCCACAGACCAAATGGACGGCTGATCAAAAGGCAAGAATTCAGCTTAACTCTAAAGTAAAGTTCTTCTTGACGTGTGCCCTAAGCAGGAGTTAATATGACAAAGTTCACGGATGCGACATTGCAAGGAGATGGGACACACGTCCATCGCTCACGAAGGCACAAACCAAGTCAAAGAATCCAAAATAAGCATTCTTGCACCAAGACGAGCTTTTCAAGATGAAAGAAGAAGAATCTATTGATCAAATATTTGGAAGATTTCGATAATCGTCAATGGATTGAAAGCCCTCGAAGAACGTATAATAACCAAGATCACGCATTTAAAGATCTTAAGAAGTCTTCCGAAGAGGTGGAGACCAAAAGTTACAGCGGTGCAGGAAGCGAAGGATTTGAGCGTGCTAAAGCTTGATGCTGAAGACAAAGCCAAACGGAACAAGTCAATAGCACTGAAGATTCATGAAGTAGAGCTTGATGCTGAAGACAAACCCAAACGGGACAAGTCAATAGCACTGAAGGCCGGACAGAAGAACCACAAGACTCAAAGAAGGAGAAAGTCATCGAAAGCATTAAAGATAGAAGAATCGAAGAATGATGACTCAAACGAATCAGAACAAGAGTCAAGTGATGAATATGACGAATTATCTTTCATTTTCCGGAAGATAAGATGGATGTGGAAGAAGAAGTCCAAAGGAAGCCAACCCTTTAAGAAAAATAGCAAAGATGATGGTAAAGCAGAAAAGACATCTATCATATGCTACGAGTGTAATCAACCTGGACATTACAAGTCTGAATGTCCTACTCTAAAAAAGAAACCAAAGAAGAGTAGAGATGGCAAGAGAAGCATGATGGCAACTTGGGAAGATCTAGATTCATCAGAGTCAGATACAAATTCCGAGACATCTGAACATGCTAATATCTGCCTAGTAGCTGAGGAAGAAAGTGATGAGGAGGTAACTTCTGAATACGATAACTAGCATAAAGCCTATTCAGAATTATTAGAGGATTCTCATGTTATTCTAAAACAGTACAAACTGTTAAAGAAGAAGTATGTAGAAAATCTTAAACATACATAAAAATAGAGAGAGAAATATCCGCTTAAAGAAACAATTAGAAGAGAAAAGAAAGTCATAGATAAAGCGATGAGAGAAATCGCTTAAAGCTTAGAATTAAGAGTCTTTCATCCGATTTAGCTACATTCACTGAGAGTACAAAGAAAATGAATGAGATGCTAGGAAAATGTAGACATCCGAGTGATAAAACCGGATTAGGGTTTACGAGAAATAAGTCTCAATATGAAAGAAAGCCTTTTCTCAAAATAAAAGGTATAACCAAACACATTCTCATCAACAATTTAGTGAAAGGCATCAAAGAACTTATCATTTGCATATTACTAACCAGAAAGGACCCAAGAAAATATGGGTACCAAAGAGTAAAATAATTTCTCCTGCAGATATCCTTCCTTGGAAGATGCGACAAGCACCGTTGGTATTTAGACAGTGGCTGCTCACGACATATGACGGGAAGAAGGTCTATGTTCATAGATCTTCAGTATAAGAAGGGAGGATCGGTGACTTTCGGAGACAACCAACAGGGCAAGATAATTGGAATCGGTAAGATAGGTAAAGATTCCTTTGCATGCATAGATAATGTATTTGCTTGTTGATGGTCCGAAACACAACTTGATTAGTGTAAGTCAATTGTGTGATTCGGTTTCATAGTCACGCTCAATCAAGATCTTTGTGAAGTCGTAAAAAAGATGGGTCTATATTCTTTTCTCGCCAAGAGAAGAAATAATCTTTACAAAATTGATTTAGAAGATTTGCAAAATCAAAATGTTTCATGTTTTCTATCTTCCAAGAAGAAAGACTAATCACATAAAAAGCTAGGTCACGTATCTTTAAACACATTTCAAAGTTGGCAAAATATGATTTGGTAAGAGGTTTACCAAAATGAGTTTTGACAAAGACTTTTCTGTGAAAGTTGTTTGAAAGGAAACAAGTTAAACATCCTTTTCTAAAAATTTCAGAACATCTTCTAGACATTTAGAGTTGTTACATATGGATTTATTTGGTCCAACTAGACAATAAGTCTTGGCGGAAAGAAATATGGACTTGTTATTGTTGATGAATTTACTAGGTTTTGTTGGATATTGTTTTTATCACACAAAGATGAATCATTTAAGTGTTTTAAGATCCTCTCCAGAAAGTTACAGATTGAAAAAGGAGTATCTATAGCCAGTATCAGGAGTGATCATGGTGGAGAGTTTGAGAATGAGAAGTTTAGATTATTCTGTGAGGAGAATGGAATTTCCCACAATTTCTCTGCTCCAAGAACCCCACAACAGAATGGAGTTGTTGAAAGGAAGAACAAGATGATTCAAGAAATGGCAAGGACTATGCTGTGTGAGATGAATCTTCCTAAGTACTTCTGGGCAAAAGCTGTGAATATAGCGTGCTATATTCAGAATAGAATACTGTTGTGACCTGTGTTAAAGAAGACTCCTTATAAGTTATAGAATGGAAGGAGACCGAACATATCTTATTTTCATCCATTCGGGTGCAAGTGCGCTATTCTGAATACAAAGGAGTTGTTGTATAAGTTCGATTCAAAGACCTATTCAGGAATTTTTCTAGGCTACTCATCATCATCTAAGGCATTTCAGGTATATAACCTTATTTCAAAGACAGTTGAGGAAACCATCCATGTCAAGTTTGATGATCGTTCCCAGCTTCATAAGGAAGATGACATGGAGACTGAAGGTCCTTCAAAGAACTTGGATGATACAACAGAAACTCACATCAGGAACTCAAGTAGATAAGGTTGAGGATATTCCAGAAACTATAGGATTAAAAAGAGATTGGAAATATAGGAGTTCTCATCCGGAAGAGCTAATTATTAGAGAGACCTCAGAAGGAGTTAGGACAAGGTCCAAATTCAGAAGAGAAGCTAATGTGGCTTTCATCTCTGAAATAAAGCCTAAGAAAATTGAGGAAGCTCTTCAGGACAAAGCTTGGGTTTTAGCCATGAAAGAGGAGCTAAATCAATTTACTAGGAATAATGTTTGGTCCTTAGTTCCAAAACCTTCAAAGAAATCCATTATCAGAACCAGATGAGTTTTTAAGAATAAGCTAGACGAATCAAGCAGAGTGAGTCGGAATAAAGCTAGATTAGTAGCACAAGGCTATAATTAGCAAGAAGGAATAGACTACAATGAGACATATGCTCCAGTAGCAAGACTTGAAGCTATTAGGATATTGGTGGCATATACTGTTTGTCACGATATAAAGCTATTTCAGATGGATGTAAAGAGCGCCTTTCTGAATGGATTTATAGACGAAGAGGTGTATGTTAAGCAACCACCTGGCTTTGAGGATGTTAAGAATCCAGATCATGTCTATAGACTTCATAAAGCTTTATATCGTCCCAAGCAAGCTCCTGAGAGCTTGGCATGATCGTTCGAGCACTTTTCTCTTAGAGAGTAGTTTTAATAGAGGTCAAGTTGATAAGACACTTTTCGTAAAAGGATTACGAGAATGAGTTCATTTTGGTACAAATCTACGTTGATGATATTATTTTTGGTGCTACTTCAAAGAAGTTGTGTATGAGTTTTGAGTCCGATGAAAATGAGTTTGAAATGAGTATGATGGGTGAGTTAAAGTTCTTTCTTGTTTGTTAAGCAAACCAAGAGAAAATCTTTATCCATCAACAAAATATGTGAAAGAATTGTTGTAAAATTTGATATGCATAACGTAAAGCCTATGGTTACTCGATACATCCTTCAACCTTTTGTCGAAGATGAATGTGGTAAGAAGGTGGATCAAACCTCGATAAAGGGATGATCGGCTTTTATCAGATCTTCTGACAAGCGCACTGATATTTTGTTCAATGTATGCTTGTGTGCAAGGTTTCGTGCCGATCCTAGAGAGTCTCATTTATTGCTTTTAAAAGTATTATGAGATATCTCGCAGGTACTACTGATCTTTGCTTAATGTTTGAGAAAGGTAAAGATTTCAGGTTAGTCGGATATTGCGATGCGGACTATGCCGGAGATAGGATTGAAAGGAAGAGCACTAGTGGAGTATGTCACTTTCTTGGCTCAAACCTAGTTTCCTGGTCAAGCAAGAGACAAAGCTAGATTGTTCTATCAACTGCCGAAGCCGAGTACATGTCTTCCGCAAGCTGTTATTCACAAACATTGTGGATTAAATATCAACTGGAAGATTATTCAGTTCAAGAAGAGGAGATCCCAATCTATTGTGACAACACCAGTGCCATCAATTTGTCAAAGAACCTAATACAGCATTCAAGAGTAAAGCATATCGAAGTCAGACACCATTTGTTGAGAGACTACGTTTAGAGGAAGGTGGTGCGACTACAGCTCATTGAAACAGTATCAATGGGCGATATCTTCACTAAACCATTGAGTGAAGAACGGTTTAAAGAAATTAGACGAAACCTTAACATGGTTATGTTAAATGACTAGTCAGGCTAGAAGATCTTCAAAGTTAACGACGTCAAAAACAGTGGTTTACAGCTGGTAACTTCTCTGACAAGGAAGTTTTGGAGGGAAAAGTTTGATAGCCTTGAGAATCCCAACGATTCTAGAAACCACCGGACAAGACCCTGTGAGTAATCTGAAACTATAATCATTTCGATTACTCTAAATCTCAGACGTTTCATCTCTCTCTCTGAAACTCTCACAAACAAATTTACCTTTGAAGAACTTCTTACTAGAAGCAATTTCTATTCAGAATCAATAGAGGCAGCTATGATTTATGGAAGACATGTGAACTTCGAATCTCTGAGGAGTGACGGCATGGATGTTAAGCCAGAGATTGTAGAGGCTAGATGGAGAAATTTCTTCCGATCATGGGAACCGTATACACCGATGAAGTATATGACTTTTGAAGCATCATGAATCGTAGATAACACCATTGTCTCCACGAGATGGAGTATCCATATCGTGACAAAGGAGATAATAGAGAAGGTAATCGAATGCTCATCGGTTGGAGAAACCCTATCAACCAAAGCCGATGGATTTCCAAGGTTAATATGAAGGAAGAAGATGTCGAAAAGCTTATATGGAGCTAATGACCCATGGGAGAGAAGACCTCAAGTCCGCCCAAGGCTAGGGTTCTTCATGCGATTCTCGCTTCAATTGCATCTTACCAAGAGCCGGATCAAGGCATCTAGTGACTACCTTGGATGAGCAATGTCTGTTCTATTTGCTAAATCATCGCCCCATAGATCTACCATATCTAATCTTTCATTATATGGTTAAGGGGATGAAGGATACAAACAGCTATCATTATGGCATGCTTCTTACGAGGATTTTTAGGGAATCCGAAGTACTTCTTCACAGAGGATACAGAAGTACGATATCTATCAAGATTTCTATTAAGTTAGATACGGTAAGAAGAATGGGCTTGAAGACTATGGTGAAAGAAGAAGCAGAGTCTACAATGAAAGCTAGAATTGAGGGGGAGCGGTTATTGAAGAAGTCTCCCGCTACAAGTTCTAAATCTCAAGTAAGTATGAGATTGCCGATAGATGAAAGGAGAAAATTATCTGAAAGACCGTTCATAAAACAAGCGAGTCCTCAAAGAGAAGTGAGCCTAGTTCGGAGGACAGATGAAGGTGCGCTAAAAAGAAAAGGAGAGAATCTTTTGGGTGAAATTGCTAAGAAAGCGAGGAGATCACCTAGGATTCGTACTCTGCGACAACAAGAAGAGAAGAGAACCAGAGAGCAGAGTCAGGCAGAAGGTTCTGGATCTTGCTTACCAAAGGCAACAAGATCTCTATTCTCAATTTTACAAGAAGACTCAGCCAAACAGGCTAAGGAGACTGAGAAGAAGAGGAAATCGGAGACTGAGAAGAGGAAATCTCAAGTTCAGAAAACTCCGAGACTGACTGAAGCAGAAGGAAAGACTAAAGCAATTAGTCGAAAGAAGAGTGTGTCCACTGCTGAGGAAGTTAGTCAAAAGAAAGATACGTTCAATGCTGCTCAAAAGGATAAAGAAATTGAGCATAACAGAGTTCAGGATATTCCCATTATTGCTTAACAGGAGGAACCAGTGGAGCTAAGCCTGGTCCAGGTTAATCCTATTGAAGCTCAACAAGAGGCAACATCAGAATTAAGCTTGGTGCAGGTACCACAAGAAGAATCTGATGACCCGAGTCTGGTCATATACAACTACTCTGAATTTTTGAGAAAAGATTAGTTGGAAACCAGACTGGTTGAAATTGTGACCAAGAGAAGCACTGCTATTGCAATCTGCAATCAACCAAAAAGGAAGGTAAAGGCTATCCTACAACCTATTTTGATAAATAGTGAGACATGGCAGTTACTGAATGAAGATGAAAAGACTTTCTATGATGTCTTGAGGGATGCTGCTACAAAGCCATACCCTACAAAAATGTCCAGCAAACCATGTACTATTTATCCAATCACAAAGAAGACGGTGATAAATGTTGTACCGGATATTCAACCTAGATATCCTTTAGATTTGAATAAGGGGAAGATGAAGCTATATCCTGAAGGAATAAGTGATTATCTGTCCGTAGATCAAATTGAAGATGAAGTGCGTCGAATTGATGCAACATGCGCTTCAAAAGAGAATAGTGACTTGAGTTAGTCAGAGCTATACATATAAGAATGAATACTGTCCAGTAGGGGGAAGACTGGTTACAGGGTCGTTTATTGAATACCTTGTTCAGACAGTAATGCGTATTAGGCCTTTATCTAGTACACGGTCTATTGAAGCTGAAGCCATACCCCTGCAAGGAAGACAGTTGCTCATGCTACCTGCTCCTTTTGATTTAGACCTTCCGAGCATAATCTATCCGTTCATCCACCAATTTTGAGGTTGTTGACGATTACATTCCCTCCTGACGATATGCTACAACAATTATGCTTCACTCGCACCTCAGCAGATAATGATCAATCTTCCTCACTGTTTGACTCCCAAGCTGAATTTGCGGCGTGCGAATTTGCGCACATGAAACACATGTCCAAATCATGTCCCATTGTCCAAATTCGCAAAATTTTGTAATGTTTCATGTCAGAAATTGCATTAATGACGCAGTATAACATGAAAGCACGTCGCGACGTCAAGGGCCTCGCTCCGACTCCCAAATCGATTTTCACCCTTTCAATCCAATTTTATCCAATCAATTCAACATATAACTCATCTAAACATTACAACAACACTCACACATAAATTTTCAACCCATTTACAAACCAAACTCCCTCATAAACATCAAAGATTTACCAAAATCAAAAACCCTAAAAATCAACATCTCCAAACCCATTCTTTAGCTATAATTCCACACAATAAGAATCAATCCATTAATTAGGAAGAAGGAGGCTTGAACTTCAAAATCTTTATTATTTCCTCAAACACCCAATCCCTTCTTCTCTCCCCCTTCTCCCACGACAATCATCATCCTTTTTTCCAACAAAAACCCTAATTCCTTCTATTTATACTCTTACAAATTGTGAAGAGTCCATTTTGCCTCCTTTCTAACACCTTAAGCCTTATAACCTTAAGTATCTTGCCCAAATTGCCCTCATACCAATTCTTATAACTTTTCTATTTCAATTCGAAAATTCCGACCCTTCGGGACAAATTTGAAATTCACAATCTTTCCGAGTCATTAGTTTTCATGCCTATTAATTTCCAATACAATCAATTCATTTCTTAGACTCTCATAAGACTTTCCAATTTCCATAGCTTAAGCTAAAACAAAATTCCTAACTCATGTCTTTAATTGAAATGTTCAAATGACAGTCATTTTCATCACCGAAACCTCATCGACACCCACATTGCAATAATCAGGAATTCATAAATCACTCCAATTCATATTTTTCACAAAAAAAACCCAAGCCGAGACTTGTCACAAGTGCATGCTCAATTTGTGTACAAAAACACAACCCAATCCAATTTTTACCATTATATCCTTCCCGTCGGTGACAGGATGTTACAATTATCCCCTCCTAATAAAAATTTCATCCTCGAAATTTATTTTGACACTGAATACGATAAGGGTACCATGCTCTCAAACACTCTTTGTAACATCTCACCTCAATTGGAAGGGTAAAATAGTAAATTTGACATAGGATGGAATAGATTTGGAGTGCATAGACTGCTCACGATAATAGGATCGTCCATACAATATATTTGTGCACATGAAATTACTGATAAGCATACATGATATTCTGGTTTCATGCCTCAAGATAATTTTATTGGGATTAACGTGGTTAATGGGTTTGAAAAAAATTATTCTGAGTACGCCATAAATTGTTTTCTATTTTAAGGGATTTTTAGGAATTTTTCTGGATTTTTCTGAGAAAATTCCGGATCGGAAAAAAATCACCAATTGGCGAACCCATTGATTTTCTAGAAGCGAAATTGCTACCCAATGGCATGTATTATTGGGTATATTATAGTGGAGTGCAATTAGGGTCATTGGAGTTGATTGGGTTAAATGTTTGATCCGGATTAAAGTATGATATTTTGACTTTTCCTTACCATTGTTGACCAACCATATAAGGCCACCTCTCCACTTCATTTCTTCATTCCACGGTTTTGCCTAAGGAAACATTGCTTCCTTTCTATTGTAACCGAAATGTGAGATAAGGTATAAAAATTATGAAAGCTTATTGGTTTATAGCTTTGACTTTTCTTTGAAAACTTGGACCAACCATATCTTGCCAACATCTCCTTCATTTAATGCCTACTTATCATATTTCTTGGTATTGCCTATGCCTCTCTCGTTATGGCTTAAAGAAGTGAAAGAATGAGATAAAAGGTGGATTAGGTCTTTGTTTCTTAACTCATCCAACACCTCCCTCCTTTGAAACCTCTCCATCGCTTTCTTTCCTTTTCTTTTCCTACTTGTTCTTCTTCTTCCTTGCTTTTAAGTTGAAGTTTCTTATCTTGATGATGGTCATGCATGGTGTGGTAGATTAGAGGAGTTAGTGCAATAAATTGAAAAGTGAAGGACTAATTGTTGGAAGCTTGAAATAGGTAAGAATTCATAGCTTTAATTAATTATGCTTTGAATTGTGCATTGAATGAATCATGGTTATTAGATGCATCCAAAGGGGTTATTGTTTACTAATCATGAGTTATGATGGTTAAATGTTATGAAATGATAGTTTGAATTGTTGGGTTATGTTTGAATATGATTTGAGGAAGTTAGCATGAAAGATGTGTTGTAACTTGGTTTAACTTGATTTTGGATGATTCTTGATGATTTTTCTTACATGAAAATGATTATGTATGGTACTGCCAAGTTGAGATAGTATTTCCTAGTGAATGTATGTATGACATAGGGACTGATTTCTTGTCCATTTGGTATGCTTAGTGAAGTAAAATTGGACTTGGCATGATAGGAAGTGAATGGAGAAGTAAAGCTGGAAAATTTGTTTTTGACCTACTGTACTGTTTTGAGCATAACTCATTGTGTCGTTATGAAAATGAGTTGAGGTTTGTTCTCAATGAAATTTTGGGTTGTTGGCTACATTTTTGTGTGAAATAGGTATTGTCTAATTGTAACTCTAAGAGGTTGAAATTTGGCTTGGAAAGTTACTGTTTTGACTTAGGTGAACAGTATCCGGATTAATAACCTGATTGTTTTGATGATTTTTCTAAATTAATTGAGAAGGAGTTAGGACAAATGGACTAAATGAAAGTTGAAGCCTATTCAGTTAGATTTCCAATGCCACTGATTTTTCAATTTTTCGATATGTCTATTAGGAATTATGGACTGATGATTGTTGGCTGTTTTTATGCATTGAATGAAACCTAGTTGGAATGTCAAATTTGGTGTACATTCAGATTAGGAGGAATTTTAGTAATTTATGTGCATTGAATTGGTGTTGGAAATCTACTGAAGAGTTTTATATGACACATTCACCTTGAAAATGGTGTATGGCATATAATTTCTGGAAATCAGATATGGGAGTTATGGATTTCCACAATTTGAACCTACATTGTGATGTAAATTGCTGGTTAGGTCAGAAACTTACATAACAGATTTGACACTGTTAGAGGCTGAATTGGAGTCTGGTTATTTCATGAAGAATTGAAGTTTGAGATTTTATCTTTTCAGGGATATAAAGTGGTGATTTTTTTGACTTGTATACAGGGATATATGATTGATAGAATGTTACTGCTCAAATTGAGTGATTTCAGGGACAGCAACTTAGAGTGAATTATTTGACCTAGTTAGCAAGGGAATTGAAATTTGGGTTGTTTCATGAAAGTTGTAGATAACATTGTGATCTTGATGAGCTTATTTATTGTATAATTTTTGACTGCATAGAATGACAGATAGTGAATTTCCAATGACTGTTCTGTGTGAGGAAGTGAATGTGTGGGCAGTAGCTTACATTGGATGTTTGACACCCTTAGGGGTGAAATTGATTTTTCTGGACTAAAGGAAACTTGTAGAGGGTTTCATTATCTTTCTAATGAGATATGGTTTATAGTTCCCTGAATTGTATGCAAAGAGTTATGGATGTTGGAAGTTTGTTGGAAATCAGAAAAAAAAGGGAAATAAGGGTTATATATATATATAGATATTAATTGCTTAAAGTGAATTTTGGTTTCTTTAGTGAATAACTTTTCCGTCCGACGTCCGATTGACCTGATTCTTAAAGCATCTGATTCACTGAATATTTGATTTCATTTTCTGAGAGATTAGGAATTTTTGGACGGGAAATTACGGGTGTCCGGATAATGCCACTGTTTTATTTAATTGGGGACCTAAAGAGGTCCAAATTGAGTACCGCCAGCGCCATTGGATTTCTAATTTTAAACGGATCTTTCTAATGAAAAAAAAATCGGATTAAGGCCGGGAATATCATGAACATGCATTGTGCACCTTCTAAGTGTTACATGTGCATTCTGAAATAGTTCTGATTGAACAATTGATAATGTTTATATAATGTCGCTGTTATAGAGTCACACTTGGAGCGTCGGTCCACCGACGTCACTGAGACTTCCAGATTTTGGCTCGGAATTACAGGTGAATAACCTAGGTGGTTACCTCAATCTATGTGTTTACTATGATTTGACTGCCCTATGGGGATTAGTGTGCTTAGGAATTATGGACTGTGCAATGTGATTACTTATGCGATATGGACTGTTAATTGACTGATTGACTGCGAAATATTAACTGTTAATTAACTGTAGATCACTGATCATTGTGAATTATATACTGTTACGTGACTGTTCAAATGGGCATGTGCATCCATGCACAGATGCATAAACTGATAAAGAATAATTGTGAACCGAGTCGCCACTGATACTGATACTGCGAGCTTTGAGCTCGAAGGGAGTCCTACTCCCTAGACGCCAAGCGTCTACTGACTGATACTGAAAAAGAGCTTCGAGCTCGAAGGGAGTTCTACCTCCTGACACGCTGTTGCCCATCGCTTATCGTATGCGCTCGTCACAACACCGTAATTAAATCGGAAAAAGAGTCACATGTGCATTGCATACTGTCTCAATGCCGAAATGACTGTGATGACTCATGTGATTGATCAGAATCGCTGACATCAGAATTGTTATATGATGCATGAATTGGGAGAACCATCGATGATGGTTTCTCATTGAGTTCGCAAACTCATCCAAAATTGCAATATATTTTTCAGATTTGAAGAGTACCCGCTCGACGCGGAGTATGTCTCTGTGAGGCAAAGTGAAGGATGAGAGGTGGGATCGGTTAGGTTCCGCATTAGTGTCTTACCAAATTGTGTTCGCAATCATTGTATAACAAAGCTTTGTATTTAGACTAAGCCCAATGTGGTGTTATTGTTTTACACATTGACAATTGCATTATTGTTGACCCACTATAATGAGTGTTGATTGTTTGTAATAACGGAAATAGTTTATTGTGCTCATGGGCTTAAATTACTTACGCTTTTTACCGTTGTTTTACCGGCCAATGTATGTTATAAAAAAAAGTATACCAAGTTTTACCGAATTTAATGATGTAGTACGCCACCCTCGTGGGGCACGGACTCAGATATCACCAACGATATCGGGTTCGGGTCACTCGGGAGTGGGGTGTTACACTCTTACACTTCGTATAACAACATTCTATTTGATGTTTCCTTTATACTACCATCATTGATGTCACCCCTTGATCCTTCCATTCATTATTTAGAAATCATACTTCTTTCTTTGATGAGTTTTTTCAAAACATTTAACACATTATTCCCAATTACAACTACCCACATAAAGTGGATTGAAACAATCCTAGCCATAATTTCACTTGTGATACCCTCAATAAGGTTCACAATCGTTTTAGTCGTTGTGATTGAGTGCCCTTCACAAAGACGATATATTGGCCTAAAAATTCAATCAAAACATAATACTGGTCCGTAGGCTCAGTCAGAACATAATAAAATCACGAAGCATAGTTTCACGTAGTACCTTCATGGCTACTCAATCACAACTCCTGAGGTTTCATGAATTCATAAGATAAAATGCATCACTTACATTATTCTGCACTTATTCTAATTCATCTTCTCAAATCGATATTATTAGATATCAATTATTCATTTATGATGTCCCTATACTAGGACCTTTCTTTATACGGAAATGCCCATATTTTGATGTCCATATTTTGATCTCATCAGTATCCCCAAATCCACAATTTGGGTTTTCCTCACTTCCTTTTTTTCACTTAACTCATCACTATACCTCTTTTATAACATTAGATTTAATAACCCAATTTCCATAAAATAGGGTACTCTACTATACAATGCTCTATTCGATATACTTTTATTGGAACATAAGTTCCTCAGCCCAATTCTTTCAATCTTCCCCATTTATAATCTTACCTTAATCTCTACTAAACTGTCCATTCACTGTATATCTCATAAGGTCCTGTTCATAACATGATTCTACGCTTTCAATCCAAGTACTATTGTAGAAATTTCCAAATCGTGTATCGAATTTAGCTCAGGAAGCTATATTCATTTCTAGCAACAACAACCATCATCTTATACAATCCAACCAATTTCTCACAACATTCAAAATTTTCCTTCTCACTAAGAGCATAGTCACTTATCGATATCCTTTTGTCTGGATCTCTCAATAACCTTCACTTCTATCAACAAATCAGAGCATAACAACACGAATAGGTATAAGTATTCAAATCCCTCTGTGTAGTAGTATCATCCCAAGTTATCCTCAATTCCTCACTAAACATTCTATTTCTCAAAAGATTTCTACAATTCTTTCAAATTCTTGAGGATTTCCCATTAACTCATACCCATGTCTATTCATTTTTACTTATAATTAACCCCACACATTTCAATCGATCTAAAATCATAACTTTCTACATTGCAACTTCATCATCAGGGATATTGACCTAACTTGAGGACCCAATTTCTCTTCACATAAACAAAAAATGCCTTCATGAAATACCAATATTTCCCTATACCCTTAGATATTTTTCATCGCAAACAAAATTTATACACTCCAAAAATTCCTTCGTTATAGCGATCGTTTTTTTTCCGCTACCAACCCAATTATATCGGGTAGGGAACTTTCGACCTCTAGACAATGAAAGAATTATCAGATTCTATTGTTGAATTGAGAAGGACTTACAATCTCAACTACTTATCATGTAAAACCTATCCTTAAAAGTCAAAAACTATTCTCACAACCTCGACAATATCACTCACCTATTATCCAAATGTACTGATAAGTCCCCTTTTTGATATAACAAGAGAATCTTATTGAGCTCACTTTGTATCTTGCCCTCTCTGATCAATGTATCCTTGATACCAGGGCTCAACGAACTAGAAAGTAATTTCCTATACCATACAACCCAGTGGATTCCATCAAAAATCTTTCCATCTTATCTAGAGATGTATTGATAAGTCATTTCAATTCTCTCACAGTCACTAATGATACTCACATTTCCATTGCTATTCCAGTCCATAAGTAGGGTTCACCTATGACTCGATGACCCCCAAGTGCTCTGCACTCGTTCCTCATACTATTACACATATTAACAGAAATTCTTTTCGGCTTTCTATTATTTAACTCCCTTTTTGTACTCAACAACTCGTCATAACATTTTTAAGTGCTTTCACTCTTCTCTTTTGAGTTATCATCATTTCCGAAGTGCATACATAAAACAATTCAGATCAAAGCACATATCCCCTTGGTACTATAGTAACATGTCATGTGTAGCATCCCACTCCCACGAGACCTGAACCCGATATCGACGGTGATATCCGAGCCCGCGACCCATGAGGGTGGTATGCTAGAGCAGTCAATACAGTTTAAAACCCATCGAGTGCGCAAACATCAGTAAATAATTTGGGACCGCTCTAATACGTAAATCATTTTCAATCGTAACATTATTTGGTAATCAAATTACAATCGCACCAAAGAATACCAAAGACAAATCTTGAGGAAATACAAATTTACATATAATTCAAAAGACACATATGCATATGAACTGATCCCGACCTTAACTCGACTTGCAATCAAGATTTATACTCCCGTGCCTAACGGGTACTCTTCGATCCTCGAAAATATTTGCAATGTTGGGTGAGTTTGCGAACTCAAAGAGAAACCATCATCGATGGTTCACTAAATTCATGCATATTCAATCAATTTACCAAATATTATATACTATCACAATTCACAAATGTAAAGCATATCACCTTTCATACCATCCATATTTAATCATACCATTTATGCAATGAACATGTGACACTTTTCATTTTCGTTTCATTGTTGTGACTGCATACGCTGGCGTCCCAATGAATCGGGCACATTGCGTTGAGCCGATGGCTCTGAAAACATCGGGCTTGAAGTCCTAGTACATCGAGCCCGAGGATTCAATACGTTGGACCCGAGGTCTGTCGTATGGTGAAAGCTCATATATACGTTGGGCGTGATATGCCCCGATCGATGGTCGCTCCGGTCACAACCGCTTTTATATGATCATAATGTGATGCATGCAATGAACATGTTCCAATTTCCATTTACAAGTCAATGTTATTTGCCATATCTTCTGACTTTCGGTCCCAGTATTTCAATCATATACATTTCCCATTTATTGCATCCTACCATATCACATTGATACTACATCCAATGTATCGAAACAAACAATTAACACTTCAATATCAATTTCCCATTTCCGCACCTTTGGTCCGAGATCTCCAATGTAAACATTCACAAACAAGCTACACGCAAATAGCACTTCGATAACAAGTTTCAATACTTGGACACCTATGGTCCAAATCATTCAAAAGCAAACACATGTAATCCTCCATTATCTCCACATGGCATAACCACATCATTTTCATCACATATAGATTGAGGAACCAACTAGGTTACTCAATTGCATTTCCCAGCTAACGCCGGAAGTCTCTGCAACGTCGGTAGGATGACGCCCAACTGTGCTTCTATAACAAACAGAGAAGAACCCGATCACTAATTATCCAATCCGAACTAGTAATAATGCACATGTAAGTGTATAATGTATGTTCATGAGATTTCCCTAAATCCAAATTTTTCCCGTAATAAAAATTCCATCTAAAATTAGAAAACTATAGCCATCGACAAGACTTCAATTCGGACCCCAATCGGTCCAAAATAAATAAAACAGCAACCATAGAATAATTACCCAAGGCCACGCTAATTTTCCGCCTAAAATTCCCATTTCCCACAAATGAAATTCAATATTTCACAAACCGATGCCTCAAGAATCGGTCAATCGGACATCTGACTAAAAGTTATTCACGAAAGAAATCAAAATTCAACAATTAATATATATATATATATATATATATATATATATATATATATATATATATATATATATATATATATATATATTGCCCTTATTTCCTACTCTTTTTCCTTTTCTTTAACCTCAAATTCAAAATTCATAACATATTCTACACAATTCAGAAAAAAGCAAACCATATCTCATTGGAAAGGTAATGAAACCCTCTACAAGTTTCCTTTAGTCCAGAAAATCAATTTCACCCTAAGGGTGTCAAAATCCCAGTACAAGCTACTGCCTACACAATCACTTCCCAAACAAGTAATACATTGAAATTCACCATCTTTCATTCGAGGTAGTCAAAAATTATGCAATAAATATGCTCATCAAGATCACAATGTCCTCTACAACTTTTGTGAAACAACCAAAATTTCAATTCCCATGCTAACTAGGTCAACAATTCACCAATGTTGCTATCCCCGAAATCATTCAATTTGAGCAAGAAACTTATAACAAGCATAACCCCTGTAAACAAGTCAGAACAATCATAACTTTATATCCCTGAAAGATAAATCCTCAAACTTCAATTCTTCCTGAAATAGACAAACTCCAATTCAGCCTCTAACAGTTTCAAATCTGTTATGCAAGTTTCCACCTAATCAAGACTTAACATCACAATGTAGGTTCAGATTTTGAAATTCCATATCTCCCACATCTGATTTCCAAAATTTATAAGCCATATATAATTTTCAAGATCAATGTGTCATATATAACTCTTCAGTACATTTCAAACTCAATTCAATTCACAAAATTACTAAAATTCTTCCAAATCCGAATGTGCACTAAATGTGCCAATCCACTAGGTTTCAGTCAATACATAAAAACAGTCAACACTAATCAGTCCATAATTCATACTATACATATCGAAAAATTGTAAAATCAGTGTAATTAGAAAGATTACTTAATAGGCTTCAATTTTCCATCTAATCCATTTGTCCTAATTCCTTCTCAATTAATTCATAAAAATTAGCAAAACTCAAGGGTATGATTTCGGGTACTATTCATTCCAGTCAAGAACAGCAACTTTCCAAGCCACATTTCACCCTCTTAAGATTATAATTGGCCAACACCTATTTCACACAAAAATGTAGCTAACATCCCAAAGCTTAAGTGGCCACAAACCTCACCTCATTTTCATTTCTATACAATGAGTTATGATTAAAACAGTACAATAGGTCAAAGATTCATTTTCCAGCTTTCAACATTAACCTAACTCCTATCACTTCTAACATCAATAACACTTCACTAAGCACCCATTTATACCTCTAAATCAACCATAAACTCATCACAACATATACTTATATAATAGAGCATAAGTGGCAGCACCTACCCATATTATCTTCCTAAGTTTTCCATTCATCAACCTAGCAAAACTCCATCCAAACCAAGCCAAAATCAATGGAACTATAGTCATTCATTCATCCATACATAAGCATATATTTAAACCCATTCAAACCTATTACTATAATGATCAAGTAAATACACAAGTACTTCCCATGCATGCTTCTAACTACTAAAGAAAGAATACAAACATTAATACTCACCTTTAACAAGTTATAAACTCTTAAATCTTCAAATCACTCAAGTTCACACCATCTTTCTTTCAATCCACACCAACGGCTATTACAAGCATCACAAAGATCCTCATCAACTCAAGACTAGAGCTAGGTCTTGGTAGAGAATAAGGAGAGGCAAGCAAGAAACATGGAAGAGCCTTCTTGAAAGGGATGGAAAGAAGGAACTTCAAGGAGAAGAAAACCACCAAAGAAGGAGAGCCAATTTTCAAAGTGAGAGGAGAGTTAGCTTTCCAAGATGAGTTATTTGTTTAATAAACCAAGGAAAATCATGGATGAAAGTCGTAGATGAGTAGGAATAAAAGACAAAGCTCATCATGAAAGGGACACTTGTCCCTAATGGATAAAAATCAATTAGTTAAGTAATCCTCTTTAATTAAGAACATGTATCCCAATTAAGCTTTAAGCCATCATATGCTAATGACTTTTAATAAAATAATTCCTAAAATCATATACCCAATTATCTCTTGCCATTAGGCAATCCTTTTCAAGACAAAAAGCTCACTCACCAAATACTTGGAATTTTTGATTCCTAAATTTTCGGAATTTCCCGAATCATTTTTTTGAAAATTACCTAAATTGCCCAAAATTGTAACATATGACAGTCCACTCCCAATAATTTTTAAACACGAAAACCACATTTTCCACTACAAAACACATTTAGGCCATTTACCTATGATTTTGCTATCTGGAATTTTCTCCTGATAATTCCAAAAAATTCCCATAAATCCCTAAAAATGTCAAACACTCAATGGCGTACTCCAAATAATTTTTCAAATACAATTATCCCATAAATTTCACAAAAGATCTCAATTTGAAACCTACACCGGAAAATGTCATGAATGCATGCTTACCATGTGCAAGTGCAACAAACCATCAATCATAGAGGCGATAAGTTGTATGTTCAAGGCGAGATATAATTCAATAATCCTAACCCGTCTCAATTTATGATAAGACCCTTCCCATCGGAGATGGGATGTTACAATTCTCCTCCTAATAATAAAAATTTCGTCCATGAAATTTCATATACTGATGATCGGGAAGGCGGGAGTCTTTTCGATTAATACCTCTGCTTCTCACCGATTTCACTACGACCAAATTCTGTCAATTAACGGAGATCAAAACAACCAATTACACTTTTTCCTTTCTCAAACTTTACATGATTTTACTACTTTCTCATGATTACGCGCAATTCGTCACTTTCAATATCAAACACATATATATCAGATCCTAACAATATTTTCTAATTCTAGCTATGAAACACGTTGTAAATCTGAATCATCTTTTAGGTTTTAGCCTAACTTACCAATCCATAATGCTATTCACACCACAAATGACAGAGGCCACTCCTCACGAATTCAATTTTCCGTAATTACACCTTTATTTCCACCTAAGTACATTGTGGCCGGGGTGACACATTTCAAAATATTTCATTTATTACTTAGCAAATTTCGTTATTATCAAACCACAAATCTCATAACATTTGTAACCTTAGTGTGAATCAATTCGATTCATTGTCACCATCTTAAATTACTTAACCTATCACTTTATTGCCCTGATCACATAATATAGGGATAACGACTCTTTTTTGGCAGTAAGACCCCTTATACGCTTTTCGAATGGTGACACCAATATAATGATTGTCATGCCATAATCCCTTTGCACTATACATCAATCCAAAAATACCTGTTGGTTAATCACACATGTCATCGTTCACTTTGACAGACTATACCATCAATTGCTTTTCCACAATACTTTTACTCGAACATAACGCTTCGATTGTTTCTTATGCTTTCTCGAACCATTTACTTATGATCATTTGATTTCCCATTCTAACCTTTCAATTACTCTTTCAATACGCTCTTGCTAAAACATAAAGCTCGATCATTCCTTACGCTTTTCACTAATAGGCCCCGTAATGAATATCATCCATATTTCTTAATTCAACTATACCTATCACTTTCCTCAACAAATGGAGTTATCTTCGCTCTTTGATACGGTTTACAATTTCTACATCCTCACTTGGGGTTTTGCCAATCCGCTTTTGATGCACACCTACTTTAAAATTCCATAACTAATAATACTTTCTTTTGCCCTTTTGTCGATTCACTATTAATACTCAATAATACATTAGATTTGATAACCTTATTACCCAAATTTGGATCTTCTGCAATTGAATTTATTTATTTCTTTGTTCAATTCCTTGAATTGCACCATTAGCTTAGTTTGGAGTAATCAGCCACTGAATCCTTTTCAAATCATTCAAATGCATGAAATAACTCAATCGTTATCGATTTGCATATTCATAGACATTTCCAAACTATTTATGTACGATTAATGTCTCCAAGCCTTGAGGCCACACTCAATATAACAAATTTCAAATCATCAATCATAATACCCCGTATGGAATCATATTTGTCCTAAGGTGCATAAAATCACTTTATCCAATTTCCATAGATCACATCGTAACCTTTATCGAACACTTCAATATAGATAGTAAATTCTTCAAATGTCTCCTTTATGATCATCACCATAACATTCACATGTTTTCCTCAATTATTCTTGTCGATTTGCTAAAACTAGAAAATCTTTGACAATTTATGAACGCATCCAGCATTCCATTAGTTCTCATTAATTCCAAATTCCGCATACACATATCTTTTGAACTTTCACATTTTATCAATACCAATATCTTGATTAATTCTCCCAATATCCCATGTTCGCATCCTAATTCATCCCTTATTTCACTCTTATGAAACTTGCATGATAACCAATCTCCTCACCTATACCAATGTATCTATTTCTTATGCTTATATCCATTATCCACTGCAACACAATTGAGACATGTTCCTTTCCGCACTCCATAGTTGATTCATGTAACTTGTTAATTATCGAACGTCCCCGATGAGGAACAATTTTCGTATAATTTGTCTCATCATAACATATTCTGCCACATGTTCCTTACCTTCATTTTTCCACATAACTTAATTTATTCACGATAGATCACTCACTGACTTGAATAAACAATCGTTATATCGATCTCGTGCTTTCAAAACATAATTACACAAAATATGTAGCACCCCCATACCATAGGATATGTATCGGGACGCCCGTAGGTCATTCCGACACATACCCTACGATAAGGGTGCGCTACGAACAACCACTAACACTCCACATGGCATCAAAATCATAAAGCATTTATATGAAATCCACTAAATTTTTTTTTAAACCATAAATTCTCATTTCATAACCTCAAAGCAAGAATTTACACAACCGATGTGTTATGTACAATACTCCAAAAGAAAATCAAACAAAAAGGCTAACTAGGTCATCCCTCAAAAAGTGCCAACTGACCGACCTGTGTGCCATGACTTCTCTTGCCAACTCAATCTACACGGCAGGAAAAGTCCCTCTGGAGCTATAAGTCTACTCTCTCTCTCCCGAAAAATAATTTGCAATTTTGGGTGAGTTTATGAACTCAAGGTGAGAACCATCATCAATGGTTCACCCAATTCATGCATATACACAAACATAACACAGCCTACGCATGAATTATCTCACCAAATCACATTTAGTAGTACCACATAATTGTCATACCAATCCAAAGAATCAATTCAAATGCATATGGAATGTGTATGAGACACTTTTCCAATTTATTACGTTGTTGTGATCGAGCGCTCAAACTGTCCCATTATAAGATTAAATGGTGAGCCATAGGCTCAATCACTATGGGCTCAGGCCCAATCACGTTGAGCTTAAAGCTCTGCTATCGCTCTAGTCACAACTGCCATTCTCGATCATGCAATTATGCATGAAGTGCATATGTCCAAATAAAACAACACCAACATCATATCGATCCCAATTCAATATGTACACATAAATCTTATACAGTAATCACATATGATACTTCTATGTCAAGTTTTCCAATCCATCGGACCTTCGGTCCATGATCCAGCACAAACAAACACAATTTTCCCACCATTATTCTCCACAGGTTCTAAGTGCGAATTATAAACACTTACTAACCGAGGAACCATCTAGGTTACTCACCTAATAACTTCCGAAGCTAATGCCGGAAGTCTCTCGCAACGCCCCGGGATGAAGTTCCAACCGAGCCTCTATAACAATTAAAATAAGTAAACATTACCAATCGAATAGATAAAATACTAAACAATGCACATGGAATAAGTAAACGTGTATAATGCATGCTCATGGCATTCCTGCCCTAATCCAAAATTTTCCCATAAAAATCCGCCTAAAATTAGAAACCTATTGGCGGCCGACGGCAGCAATTCGGACCTCTATAGGTCCCCAATTACAAAAACAATGATTAAAGGCACTGCTTACCGGGCCACGCCAATTTCCGCCTAAAATTCCCAATTTCTCACAAATGAAATTAATATTCTACTTAATCCGATGCCTCAAGAATCAGGTCAATCGGATGTCGGACGAAAAAGAAATTGACAAAAGAAACAATTAGCCAACTAATAAAAAAAAAAGATATATATAGCGCATCATGGGGGCTATATGTCGCCCACGCGAGGTCGACTCTTCCTCGTCATGAGGGCGAGGAGTCGCCTCATGAGAGGGTTAATCTACCTCGCCTCATGAGGGCGAGGAGTCGCCTCGCGATCCGGCGAGGTTCAACCTCATTTCATTCCTTTTTTTTTTCCTATTTCCAATCCAAATTTCCAACAACAATAACTCTTAGCACACAAATCGGAAAATACAAACCATAGCTTGTTGGAAAGATAATGAAAAGCTCTACCATTCTCATGAAGACCATAAAATCAATTTCACTCTTAATGGTGTCAAAATCCCTTCAAAGCTACTGCCTACTCAAATCCTATTAAAACAGAACAGTACATTTCAAATTCCTTAACTCTCTGATTCTTCAGCCAAAATTACCACATAAATATGCTCAATAAGTTCACAATGTCATCTACAACTTTCATGAACAACCCAAAATCAAATTCCATTGCTAAACAAGTCAATTAATTCAGTCAATGTTGCTGTCCCTGAAATCATTCAATTTGAGCAGGAAACTTATAACAAGCATAACTCCCTGTACACAAGTCAGAAAAATCTGAACTTTATATCCCTGAAAAGATAAATCCTTGAACTTAAATTTTCATGAAGAACTCAATTTCCAATTTAATTTCTAACCATTTCAAAACTGTCATGCAAGTTACTGCCATGATCAGCAATTCCTAACCTAATGCAGGATCAGTTTTGCAAAATCATAACTCCCAACTCTGACCTCTAAAATTACACACCATAAATCATTTTCAAGATAATGTCTTCCTCTACAACTTTTCAGAAGATCACTCACACCAATTCAGTCCAAAAAATTGCTAAAATTACTCCCAAGCAGAAAGCTCACAAAATCAACACTTTGACTAGGTTTCTCCAAAAGCATAAACCAAGCAATAGTAATCAGTTCATATCTCCCAATATACAACTCTAAAATTAGCAAGATCAGTGGCAATGGAAAGCTAACTCAATATGCCTCAACTTTCATAAAGACCCTTTTTCCTAGTTCCATACCAATTAATTTAGAAAAAATCAACAAAACACATTACTCATACTTGCGGTTACTGTTCATAGGCAATAAAACAGTAACTTTCCATGCAAATTTTCGCCCTTCTAGCATTACAATTTAACAACACCTATTTCACACTAAATTGAAGCCAACATCCCAAAGTTTAATTGGGCACAAACTTCACCTCATTTGCACACCTACACAATAAGTTATGATCAAAACATTCCAACTGGTCAAACACCAATTTTCCAGATTTCAACATTACCCTAACTCCTATCACTTCTAACATCAATAACACATCACTAAGCATCCATTCCTACCTCTAATTCAACCACAAATTCATCACAACATAAACTTCTATAATGACACAAAATTGGCAGCACTACACAAATGATCTTCCTAAGTTTTCCATTCATCTATCCTTACAAACTCAATCCAAAACCAAGCTAAAATCAATAAGAAGTATAGTCATTCATTCATCCATAACTAAGTATACATTTAAACCCATTCAAACCTATCATAAAATAAATACATAAGTGCTTCCCTTAAATGCTTCAAACTACCAATTCATGCATTAAATGAATGGTCAAAGCTTAAAACATAATCTTACCTAGTCAAGCTTTCAATCTTTCCCTTAATCTTCCAACTTATTACAACTTCCTAATTCCTCTTCTCCTTTCTCCAACACCTACGGCTATCACCCATCACCCTCATCACAAGGCTTAAGCTAGCTTTATATGAGAAGGAAGAAGGAGCAAGCAAAAGAACAAGAAGCTATCTTGTAAGAAGAAGCCACCAACGAAGAAAGAAAAGAAATTCACCAAGGAAGGGAAAAATAAGGTTTTGGATGAGAGGAGAGCAAGTCTTCCAAAATGCATGTGTTTTAACTTTAACAAGAAGAAAAATCGGGATGAGGGATAAAGAAGAAGACAAAATGCATTAAGAAAAGGGGACACTTGGCTTTTGAAATGGAGAAAAGACAAAATGAGTTAATCCCAATTAATTAAGCACTAATTCTACTTAAGCTCTAAACATGGCACTAACATAAGTCCCACAATTATTTATTCACTAATCTCATACCATTATGCAGCCCTTTTAGTACAAAATGGCTCACTCAACCGATCATTGAAATTTTCCAACCCGCAAGAACCCCAAAAATTCTAGAAAAATTTTCATAAATCCTTAAAATATAAAACAATTTATATGTAACTCAAAATAATTTTTCAAATACAATGATCCCATAAATTTCACAAAGAATCGCAATTAGAAACCTGTAGGAAAATGTCACGAATGCATGTATACCGTGTGCATGTGCAAAACTATCATCGATTATAAAGGCTATATAATGGATGTTCATGCCAGCGTTATAATTCAAGTCTCCAACCCGTCCCAAATTACCAATAAACCTTTTCTATGGGAGATGGATGTTACAAATATACACGAACCTTTATCCCCTCAAAGCCGCAATTAATATTCAGTAATTCTCTTACATAATCGTAACCATCTCATTAACATAATGTACACTCTTTCAAGAACTTAGTTTAGCTCTTACGCTAGAGTCTCTCCGGATGTAATACAAATCGCTTACTCTTGATACATCACGAAGATAAATCTCAAAGAGCACTTAAACAATTTCTTTCCTCTACTATCTCGCCATACATCACCATAATCATCACATCCTATCTGACAATATATCTCTATAGTCCCATCAATTTGCCCGTTAATAGATCATACTGCTAAGAATACCTTAATTGCATTTAATTCTCGATAACCATTCTCTTTTTGATACCAGTTCTCGATCATGGGGACCTTACTCTATTCATGTCCCTTATTTTATTCTCTCAAGCTCATTACCGATGCTAACATCTTTAACTGTATCACTTCTTTCTCAATTGATCATTCTGAGCATTCTCATGTCTTACTCTCACTCATTTTGAACTTGAGCTACCGGCATTATAATCGAAGCTTATGTAATAGGCCACCGATTACTTCCTATATCATAATCACGCAAATTATTCATTTATGCTTAATCATTTCACCCATGATGGTAATCCCACTATCAGATATACACTTACAGTGACAAATGAATGCAGCAACCTTCCTGTATACACCCGTCCTCGTTCGTGAGGATCATATACAATCTCTAGTCATTTACAATTGATCATTATAAGCACTTTCATTTCTTATTCTAACTCATAAAGGAAAAAAAATTTTGACAAGACTTCTGGCTAGCAATTATCCATTAACTTATCAATTACAACTTAAAATTTCCACTTACCATAAGGCTCCCATAATCAGGTGTGCATTTACTTAGGCAGATCAATTAAACCCGAACAACTTTTTCATCTACCAAGTTCATTGTCTTACATTTCAATCTTTTCATTATTGCATTATACCCATATATTTCCGCACTCAGATCAATATCACAGACATGACATCATTCTTGATTTTGCACTTAAGATATTTTGACTCTGAGCACCAATCTTTATTAATAACGCTCATCACGGTAATCAATCCCAATTGTAACTTCTATATCATAGAACACTTTATTTTCATTCACCTTATACACGGAAATCTTCCCATTATCACAACTCTATTTTCCTCTATGAATTTCCAACTATAATCTTTATTTCTAACTCATATTCAAGGATATACCTAATATAACTCCTATATTGTATTTCACAATATATCCGTCAGCATCAAAGACACTAAATATTCGCCTCATTCGATCAAACCATACACTCTTTCCTATTTTACGATATCCATTTCTTCCTTTTATCACACTCTAACACATTATCCTTTTTCTCACTTTTTTCTAACCGCTTAAACGACTGAGACATATTTATGCATACGACTCACATACTACACTGGGGATCGATTGTCACCGTCACGGACACGACTTAAATGCATATAACTTGACACACATTTTTTTGAAAGCCCATGTAAGATTGTATTCGGGCTCGATACCACAAATGTAGCATCCCACTCCCATGAGACCTTTACCCGATATCGACGGTGATATCCGAGCCCGCAATTCGTGAGGGTGGTATGCTAAGCGATCAATACAGCTTTAAAACCCATCGAAGTGCACAAATATCGAGAATAATTTGGGCTGCTCTAATACTGAAATCATTTTCAATCAAACATTATTTCGTAATCAAATTACAATCGCACTCAAGAATACCAAGACAAATCTTGAGGAAATACAAATTTACATATAATTCAAAAGACACATATGCAGACGTGAACCGATCCCGACCTTAACTCGACTTAATCAAGACTATACCCTGCGGTACTAACGGGTACTCTTCGATCCCTGAAAAATATTTGCAATGTTGGGTGAGTTTGCGAACTCAGTGAGAAACCATCATCGATGGTTCACTCAATTCATGCATATTCAATCAATTTACCAAATATTACATACTATCACAATTCACAAATGTAAAGCATATCACCTTTCATACCATCCATATTTAATCATACCATTTATGCAATGACCATGTGACACTTTTCATTTCGTTTCGTTGTTGTGGACTGCGCTACCAAACCGTCCCAAGAACGGGCACATTATCGTTGAGCCGCTGGCTCGAAACATGGGCTTGAAGCCTAGTACATTGAGCCCGAGGCTCAATACGTTGGACACGAGGTCTCGTGCTTGAAATGAAAGCTCATATACGCCACGTGATATGCCTCGATACGGTGGTCGCTTCCTCGGTCAATCGCTTTTATATTATCATAATGTGATGCATGCAATGAACATGTTCCAATTTCCATTTACAAGTCAATGTTATTTGCCATATCTTCGGACTTTCGGTCCCAGATTTCAATCATATACATTTTTCATTTATTGCATCCTACCATATCACATTGACAATACATCCAATGTATCAAACAAACAATTAACACTTCAATATCAATTTCCCATTTCCTCGGACCTTTGGTCCGAGATCTCCAATGTAAATATTCACAAACAATTTACCGCTAAATAGCACTTCGATAACAAGTTTCAATACTTGGACACCTATGGTCCGAAATCATTCAAAAGCAAACACACATAATCCTCCATTTTCTCCATATGGCATAACCACATCATTTTCATCACATATAGATTGAGGAACCAACTAGGTTACTCACCTGTACTTTCGATCTAATGCCGAAGTCTCGCAACGTCGGTAGGATGACGCCCAACTGTGCCTCTATAACAAGCAGAGGAACCCGATCACTAATTATCCAATCCGAACTAGTAATAATGCACATGTAAGTGTATAATGCATGTTCATGAGATTTCGCCCTAAATCTAAATTTTTCCCGTAATAAAATTCCATCTAAAATTAGAAAACTATAGCCACCGACAAGACTCAATTCGACCCCGATCGGTCCAAAATAAATAAAATAAGGACTATAGAATAATTACCCTGGCCACGCCAATTTCCGCCTAAAATTCCTAATTTCCCACAAAATGAAATTCAATATTTCACAAATCCGATGCCTCAAGAATCAGGTCAATCGGACATCGGACGAAAAGTTATTCACTAAAGAAATCAAAATTCAACAATTAATATATATATATATATATATATATATATATATATATATATATATATATATATATATATATATATATATATATATATATATTGCCCTTATTTCCTACTCTTTTCTCTTTTCTTTAACCAAATTCAAAAATTCATAACATATTCTACACAATTCAGAAAAAAGCAAACCATATCTCATTGGAAAGGTAATGAAACCCTCTACAAGTTTCCTTTAGTCCAGAAAAATCAATTTCACCCCTAAGGGTGTCAAAATCCCAGTACAAGCTACTGCCTACACAATCACTTCCCAAAACAGAACAGTCATTGGAAATTCACCATCTTTCATTCAAGGTAGTCAAAAATTATGCAATAAATATGCTCATCAAGATCACAATGTCCTCTACAACTTTTGTGAAACAACCAAAATTTCAATTCCCATGCTAACTAGGTCAACAATTCACTCAATGTTGCTATCCCTGAAATCATTCAATTTGAGCAGTAAACTTATAACAAGCATAACTCCCTGTAAACAAGTCAGAACAATCATAACTTTATATCCCTGAAAAGATAAATCCTCAAACTTCAATTCTTCCTGAAATAGACAAACTCCAATTCAGCCTCTAACAGTTTCAAATCTGTTATGCAAGTTTCTGACCTAATCAGCACTTAACATCACAATGTAGGTTCAGATTTTGAAATTCCATATCTCCCACATCTGATTTCCAAAATTTATAAGCCATATATAATTTTCAAGATCAATGTGTCATATAGAACTCTTCAGTACATTTCAAACTCCAATTCAATTCAAAAAAATTACTAAAATTCTTCCAAATCCGAATGTGCACTAAATGTGCCAATCCAACTAGGTTTCAGTCAATACATAAAAACAGTCAACACTAATCAGTCCATAATTCATACTATACATATCGAAAAATTTCAAAATCAGTGGAATTAGAAAGATTACTTAATAGGCTTCAATTTTCCATCTAATCCATTTGTCCTAATTCCTTCTCAATTAATTCATAAAAATTAGCAAAACTCAAGGGTATGATTTCGGGTACTATTCATTCCAGTCAAGAACAGCAACTTTCCAAGCCACATTTCACGCTCTTAAGATTACAATTGGCCAACACCTATTTCACACAAAAATGTAGCTAACATCCCAAAGTTTAAGTGGAAACAAACCTCACCTCATTTGCATTTCTATACAATGAGTTATGATTAAAACAGTACAATAGGTCAAAGATTCATTTTCCAGCTTTCAACATTAACCTAACTCCTATCACTTCTAACATCAATAACACTTCACTAAGCACCCATTTATACCTCTAAATCAACCATAAACTCATCACAACATATACTTATATAATAGAGCATAAGTGGCAGCACCTACCCATATTATCTTCCTAAGTTTTCCATTCATCAACCTAGCAAAAACTCCATCCAAACCAAGCCAAAATCAATGGAACTATAGTCATTCATTCATCCATACATAAGCATATATTTAAACCCATTCAAACCTATTACTATAATGATCAAGTAAATACACAAGTATTTCCCATGCATGCTTCTAACTACTAAAGAAAGAATACAAGCATTAATACTCACCTTTAACAAGTTATAAACTCTTAAATCTTCAAATCACTCAAGTTCACACCATCTTTTCTTTCAATCCACACCAACGGCTATTACAAGCATCACAAAGATCTTCATCAACTCAAGACTAGAGCTAGGTCTTGGTAGAGAATAAGGAGAGGCAAGCAAGAAACATGGAAGAGCCTTCTTGAAAGGGATGGAAAGAAGGAACTTCAAGGAGAAGAAACCACCAAAGAAGGAGAGCCAATTTTCAGTGAGAGGAGAGTTAGCTTTCCAAGATGAGTTATTTGTTTAATAAACCAAGGAAAATCATAGATGAAAGTCGTAGATGAGTAGGAATAAAAGACAAACTCATCATGAAAGGGACACTTGTCCCTAATGGATAAAAATCAATTAGTTAAGTAATCCTCTTTAATTAAGAACATGTATCCCAATTAAGCTTTAATCCATCATATGCTAATGACTCTTTAATAAAATAATTCCTAAAATCATATACCCAATTATCTCTTGCCATTAGGCAATCCCTTTTCAGTACAAAAAACCTCACTCAGCCAGTCAATTGAAATTTTTCGGTCCGAAAATTTCCGGAAATTTCCCCGAATCTTTTTTTTGAAAATTACCTAAATTGCCCAAAATTGTAACATATATGACAGTCCACTCCCAATAATTTTTTTAATTTTTTAAACACAAAAACCACATTTTCCACTACAAAAACACATTTAGGTCATTTACCACGATTTTGCTTGATCTGGGAATTTTCTCCGGATAATTCCAAAAAATTCTCATAAATCCCTAAAATGTAAAACACTCAATGATGCATCTAAATAATTTTTCAAATACAATTATCCCATAAATTTCACAAAGATCTCAATTTGAAACTACACGGAAAATGTCATGAATGCATGCTTACCATGTGCAAGTGCAACAAACCATCAATCATAGAGGCGATAAGTTGTATGTTCAAGCCGAGATATAATTCAATACTCCTAACCCGTCTCAATTTATGATAAGACCCTTCCCATCGGAGATAGGATGTTACATCATGAATCTCGTTTCTAATCACTTGCAAAATCGTCCCACTATTTTATGGTTCATGCGTATAATCTCAATCCATTTAGACTTACAAATACATGCGCATCAAGAAATGTAATCTCAGTACCCAATCTATTGTCACACTTAAAAACCACATCTACTTAGTTATCTCCTTATTAGCCTGACTTGTAAACCTTAATCATACCATTTCCACTTCATTTTGTCAATAAATTTACTTCTCTATTCCCTTTGAAGGCAAAGCATTTCGGTCTCACATCAATACCCTATACTACCCACTACATGAATACTGTCCATCTATATTGACCTTATTAGATCACGTAACCTTTTTCCCCGTCTCCAATTATTCCCATTTTATCAACCATACAAGTCAGAATCATAATACCTGATCATCCTGACCTTTTTTTCTCACAATTACATATCCTTATGCAATTTGATACTCTAGTCATTTTAACCGATATTCTCCTCATATCTACATTTGACCCAAAACCAAACTATGGCGCATTTCGTTTTCTTTTACTCAATTTATTTACTTACGCTATAATGTAGTCCATCATACCCATATAGTAACACAAATATAGTAAATCCATATCTGTCTTTTTCTCATTTCCACATATCCTAATTTATCGAACAACTCATCAGAATCACGATTGTCTAATCCTCACTGAGCTTTTGATCAATCATAAGCATATTTTTATACTCAATCGTACCCCTTATCAATTTTTTTTTCCAGATAACTCTTTCATATCAAAATCTAATCTTTCCAGACTATCGAAAATTTCATTTTCTTACAACCCAGTTTATGCACTTTAAGTCTCATTACTCAATTGATATCACGTATTTCCTAAATCAGCCCAAATCACGGTCTTCACATTTATATCGCATTGAAGGGTTTACACCCACAGTACAATGTGAATATTATTAACAATCTGTAGGACCTCGGCCTCTCGAGCCTCGCGTCCCCAAAAAAAAAAGCCTCGGCCTCTCAGGCCTCGCGCCCTCGCGTTGTGCTTTTCCCATTTCTAATTGCCCATAATCCTCATTGGCTCAAATACTAATATTTCGCTTTCTTTTTCACATCAAAAACACTTAACACATGTACTCAATACTTTTTTTTCATGCAAAACTCATGCTCTTGGGACTCAGATTAGGGATCGCTTGCTACGGTCGCTTCTAACATGTCTTTCTTCAGATCGATTTGAATTATGTTCAGAGAATGCCCAAGTAAGTTCGCACTTCGGGCTCGATACTACTAATGTAACACCCACCCCATAAGACCCGGACCCGACATCGATGGTGATATCTCAATCCAGCACTTACTAGGATGGGATGATACAACACTCACCAAAACACAAGACAAAAATTTTATTTTGAAACAATCATACACTCATATATATATATATATATATGTCATGAAAACAATTACATAACAATTCCGATAATTACAATGACCACGAGGGTCCTCTTATAAATACCCAATATACATATACAAAGTCCTCGCTCTAATGCAGATGCAACTGATCCTGTCCTCATCTGGCTCTCCACGATCACTATACGCCCGTTACCTAACAGGGTATTCTTCTGAGTCCTGAAAAACAATTACAAATTTTGAATGAGTTTTTGCAAACTCATTGAGTGACCACATCGATGGTCCGCTCACACAAATATAGAATCAAATAATAACTCATGTTCTCATTCTTTCTCTTTGATCTCAATCGTAATACGTTTTCTCACAAATTCCCCATTTATACATTTACAGAAATCTATACTCATAAGTCCCAATTTTTCAATACATGAATATTTCACTCGCTTACTATTCAATTATCAATTGGCTGTGACCTAGTGCCTGAACTGTCCCATTGAAGGGCTCATTAAAATCTGTCCCTTATCCAGTGTTGGATACAGGGTCACCAAACGTTGAGCCTGAGGCTCTAAATCACTCATGAGCTGAATCTCATATACTCACGTTGAGCTAACAGCTCTGATCGGTGACGACTCTAGTCTACAGCCATAATCTCATGCAACGCTAGGCGTATAACGATATGTCATACATCTTACAATTTACTGAATTTCATGATCGTTATTATATCAGTATATCAAATCAAAAACCGTATACATCAATCATCAAGCCATAGGCTCTAGAACTGTCCCTTTAAGGGCTCATTTAATCGTTGAGCTTATAGCTCTAAACTGCCCCGTTTAGGGCTCATAAATCGTTGAGCTTGTAGCTCTAAAACTGTCCCATTTAGGGCTCATTAATCAGTGAGATTGAATTTTGGATTTCTGAAACGAATTGACTGATTTGGGTATTATTGAGTTCTGATTTTTAGGGAAGCTATTAGACGGGAAAATTTTGAGATAGTACGGGGAAGTATATTATTGGAAATTGTTGCATGTGTTTCATTTCCTGATTTGGACAATGGGTAAAATAGAGTATTTGGCTTGTGATAGGGGCACATTTGGGAAGTCAACCGCCAACATTTTAGAGACTTCTAGGCGTTAGCGTGGAAACCAGGTGAGTGACCTAGACAGTTCTCATAGTATTAAATGTTATACTTCATTGATCTAAATTCTCTGAGGTAAAATGATGAGACAGTATTGAATGTGAACTCTGGATCGAAGGTCCGAAGTATTGAAGTGATAGTATACATAAATGTTATGAGAATGTGATAGCGTAATCGTGTCTGTGATGTGAAAATCGGAATAGGATAATAAAGTGATTTAATTGTGATGCATGTTGTTCATTTATGAACGCAAAATTTGTTAATGTAAGCTGCGACCAAAGCAGCCACTGATTAGAGCTTTCAGCTCAACGTTATAATTGGGCTTCGAGCCATATAGTGATGCAGAGCTACAAGCTTAACTACTGGATAAGAGCCTTGAGCTCGAAAAGGGAATAGTGCATACCTAACGGGCTCTCCTATCCCTAATGTTGGACCCCGCTGTTAGAGCCCAACATCGGACATGAGAGCGTGGTACTGTATGCATGAGGTGAAACATGATAATTAAGCGATTAAGGGAAAAGACCATCGGAAGCTCGATGGACCCGTCGTGAACAAACTCAAAGCTTGCTTTCATGATTTAAATCAAACACATCCATAAATAATTATCCAAAAGATGAGTTTACAAAGCTTTAAGAACATTTCAAACCAAATTACAACTTGAGTTCAAGAGCCAAAATACAAAATACACTTGAACCAATAACTTGAAATGTAACTAAAGCCTTGACTTCCAAAAATACATCATAAAAAAAAGAAAATGGAGTGCTGCCATGACTGTGACTCACTCGGTCTCTTGCTCGTCACCTGAATGGGGGAGATTAGAGGGGGTGAGCTATAAAGCTCGTGGGAACATATTTATAATATAGAAATAAGCAAAAGTATTCAAAAATATCTCATTGTCGTGGTACTTGTTGAAATCATAGCAATTTAGCATGCATGGGTCATTATCTTGAAATGCTTGAATCTTGAACAATTCATGATGCATGATTCATAATATCATATCATAAACACATAACATAACATGATGGTTTGGGTTACCCATCGATTCATGACGTCTACACATTCCGTCGAAATGGTTATGTGTACGTAGTTGCGTGAGGGAATCCTTGAGAAACCCTGTGCCACTTGCGGCGGCGGGAGAAGCCTTTTTCGTGAGTCAATGTGCACTTGACTGCTCGTGAGGGACATACCGCAAAACCCACATAATATGCATGATTCAAAGTCTTGTAAACTTGATTGCCAACCGCACTTGCTTGTAAACTTGCTTCATATATTTCAGTAAAAACATGATTTCATGTACATATATTCTTGAAAAGAGAAACCCCCTTTTTAAATCTTTTTCATTAATCATGAATGCAAATCATATGGCAAACATATAATCAATTCACATTAGCACATAAAGCAACATTGATGATGCAATTTAAAGCATTAAATCTTTCTTGAATTAAACAAAACAATGAGTGACTTATTTGCTCTATTATAAATATGAACCCACTTTGAATTCCTTGCTTGATCTTGCCTAGGAATGAGTTTCCTCTTGATCTTCTTGCTCCTCTTGCCTCACTTGATTTCCTAAAATAAGAACTAAAATCCCATTCAAAAACTCATGCTGAAACAATATTTCCATTCTTAACTTCCATCCAAAATTTCATATCCTTAGAGACTGATTCATAACTTCACTACTTCACAAAACGTGTAGATCTCTGACTCTAGTTTACAACGCATCCAAAATCACTTCGATTGGACTTTTGCAACAAAAGATATGCCCAAAACACTAATATCTATCCTTGCTGAAAATCGAAGACTCGTCATGCGAACGCCTCCGGTCGTCATGACGAAGACATCTACCTACAAGACGTCATGACGAACGACTCGCTCACGCCGGCGAACAGCCTCGCTGCGCTATGACGAAACGGCCTGGTGCATCGTCGTGACGTCGGGTCCGAGAACGACTCCAACCCAACTTTCATGCATTTTCCACTAAATCCTACTCTTTGCTCATACAATACACTTAAACTTTAGATCATGCTTGATACTTCATTTCTAAACTTATTCAACACAAAATCATCAACAAAATACAACCAAATCAACAACCATAAGAGAATTCACCTATTTTTCCCACAAACCATAAACCATCGCTTCTACTATTCTAAACCAATCTAGGATTTAATCCATCTCAAACAAGAATAAACAAACGATACTTACCCGAGAATGCTTCAAATCCTTTCGGAAATCGCTTTGAACCTAGCTTCCTTTTTTTCTTCTTCTTCTCCTCTCTTCCTACTCTCTCTTCTCTTCCTCTCTTCTTCTTATTTTCCTTTCTTTTCTTTTCTTCTTTCTAACTCTTTCCTTAAGCTTCAAAAGAATAAGCAAGGACTATAATGCCCTTTATACAAGCCTTAAACCTCTTACCCTTAAGTGATCTTCCATGTTTTGCCTCATACATTTTTCCCTTATACACTTTTATTCTTTCATTACCACTTATTCCACATTAATCTCACATTAATCTTAATTTTCACTAACACTTCCATTAAAATCAAACTATGCAACAATTAATACAATCAACTTAATGCATACTTAATAACATCAAGAAAGCAATTTGGGCCCAACATTTCTCCCCTCTTAAAAGAAATTTCGCCTCAAAATTTACTGAATCATCGAAAAGACTTGATACTTTCTTTCATGGCGCCCCTAGGCTCCCACGTGGTTTCTTCCATCAATGGTTCCTCCATGTAACTTTAACTATTGAACTGTTTTATTCTCGAGGACCTTTCCTTTGTGTCCAAGATCTCTAATGGAATTTCCTCGTAACTCAAGTCGCCTCTTAATCGAACTCTCAAAACTCGAATGATATGAGAAGGATCTGATCTATACCTCCTCAAAGATGGAAACATGAAAGACATCGTGAATCGAGATAATTCGCGGCAACGCCAACTCAGTAAGCTAGTGGTCCGATCCACTCAAGAATCTCATAAGGACCCACACACCTGGACTCAACTTGCCTTTCTTGCCAAACCTCATTACTCCCTTCCAAGGAGACGCCTTGAGGAAAACTTTCTCACCACTTCATACTCCATCTCCTTCCGACGAGCATCAAGTAACTCTTCATCCTATCCCGAGTCGCCTTTGTCAGCCGCTAACCAGATTGACTTTTTCCACTATCATCTGGATCAATTCTGGTCTGACCAATCTCCTCTTCCCTTCTTCATTCCAACATATCGGAGTTCTACACCTCCTTCCATACAATGCCTCATATGGAGCCATCTGAATGCTCGAATGGTACAAATTATTATAAGCAAATTCGACCAATGGCAAACGCCATCCCAAGCTCCCTTAAAATCCAACACATGTTCCTGAGCATTCCCTCAAGTGTCCGAATGGTCCTCTGCATTGACCATCCGTCTCGAGGGTGAAATGTCGACTAAAATGTAGCTTAGTACCTAAAGCTCCCTGCAAGCTTCCCCAGAATCTCGAAGTAAACCGAGGATCCCTGTCAGAAACTATGGAATCTAAAATCTCATGCAATCTCACTATCTCATCGATGTACTTCTTGGCTAGCACATGCAATTAATCACCGCTTGATTGCCAAAATGAGCTGACTTCACAACCGATCCACAATAACCCATATGGCATCATGCTTCCACCGGT
This sequence comes from Erythroxylum novogranatense, assembly GCA_029891385.1. Taxonomy (NCBI): domain Eukaryota; kingdom Viridiplantae; phylum Streptophyta; class Magnoliopsida; order Malpighiales; family Erythroxylaceae; genus Erythroxylum; species Erythroxylum novogranatense. Next base: position 20,637 of record JAIWQS010000070.1, on the reverse strand, counting down.
CTTGGGCAATCCCATCGAAAATCCATGGTTATTCTTTGCCACTTCCACTCAGAATGGACAATGGCCTTAATCTTGCTCGAGGAGGCCTCGTGTTCAGACTTGACCGACACACAAGACACTTAATGACATACTCGCTACATCCTCTTCATGCCCTTCCACCAAAAATGCTCTCTCAAATCTCAGACATCCTGGTGCTACCTGGTGCATGGCATAAGGCGATTGTGTGCCTCATCCAAAATCTCATCCTTAACCTCCCTGCTATCTGGAATACAAAGTTTTTCCCCCACTGCCATGAGTCCATCCTCTCTCACTATTACCTCAGAAACCTTACCATTCTGAATTTCCTCTCGAAGCTTGCTCAAATCTGCATCCTGTGCCTGTAACTCCTTAACCTTCTCCTTGAGTACGGCCTCACTCTGAAATTAGCTAGAAGGCAATTTGGTTCCTCCTGCTTCAAACTTATCTTAAGCTTGGCCATCTCTTCCAATAAAGGAAGATAAACTGTCTGAACGTGAGCAATAGAAGACTTCCTGCTCAAAGCATCCGCCACTACATTCGCTTTGCTTGGATGATACTCGATCAAGAAATCATAATCCTTGAGCAACTCAATCCACCTTCTCGCCTCAAATTCATTCTTTCGGCTCAAGAATACTGAGACTCTTGTGATCAAGAAGATCCTTGTCTCGAACCCCATATAGATAATGCCTCCAAATCTTTAAGGCAAAGATCATCCGCTAACTCCAAGTCATGAGTCGGATAATTCAACTCATATGGCTTCAGCCAGTTTCAAGCATAAGCTATCACCCTATCTCCTTGCATCAACACACAGCCGAGACCCGTCCTCGAAGCATCACTATATACCATATAGCCCTCATCACTAGAAGGCAAAATCAACACTGGAGCACTTATCAACCTATGATTGAGCTCCTCAAAGCTCTTCTGGAATTCATCAGTCCAATCAAACTTCTGATTCTTCCTCAATAGCTTGGTCATCGGAGTAGCTATCATGGAGAATCCTTCTATAAACCTCCTATAGTAACCTGCCAGACCCAGAAAACTCCTTACCTCTATCATTGTCTTGGGTGCATGCCAATTCACCACTGCTTCAACTTTCCTCGGATCAACATGCACTCCATCCTACGAAACCACATGCCCAAGGAATGTCACCTCATAAAGCCAGAACTCACACTTGCTGAACTTGGCATAAAGCTCTCTCTCCCTCAGAGTCCGCAATACAATCCTAAGATACTCTTCATGCTCTTCTTCACTCTTAGACTACACCAAAATGTCATCTATAAACACTATGATAAACTGATCCAGATACTTCTTGAAAACCCTATTCATGAGATCCATGAAAGCAGCTGGAGCATTGGTCAAGCCGAATGAAATAACCAAAAACTCATAGTGCCCATATCGAGTCCTGAATGTTGTCTTGCTTACATCAGACTCCTTGATTCTGAGCTGATGATAGCCTGCCCTAGCTCCCTGCAGCTGGTCAAACAGATCATCTATTCGTGGCAACGGATCCTTGTTCTTAATTGTCACCTTGTTGAGTCTCCGATAGTCAATACACATCTGCCTTGATCCATCCTTCTTCTTGACAAACAGAACCAGTGCTCCCCAAGGAGACAAACTCGGCCTAACATACCCCTTCTCTAACAGTTTCTCCAACTGTTCCTTAAGCTCCCTCAACTCAGCTGGAGCCATCCTGTACGGAGGTATCGAAATAGGCGCGATTCCGGGAATCAATTCAATGGCAAACTCGATTTCCCTCACCGGCGGCAAACCTGGTAATTCCTCTGGGAATACATCTGGAAACTCCCTCACAATCGAAAAGTCCTCTAACTTTCCTTCATTCATATCGGCATCCACAACATGTGCCAAGAAAGCTTCACACCCCTGGCCCATCATTTTTCCCGCTAACATAGCTGAAATCAGTCTTGGCGATGGTGTCTTCCTGTCCCCTTTGAAGATCACCTTCTCACCGTTATCCAAATCAAACTCTACCTCTTTCCGATCACAATCTAACTTTGCCAGATATTTCTCCATAGTATCCATCCCCAAAATAACATCTAACCCTCGAAGGTCTAGCGGTAGTAAGTCCACTACCAATCTAGCACCATCAATGAAAAGCTCACACTGCTTATACACCTGACTGATCACCACATTCCTCCCTAGAGGAGTACTAACAAACAAGGGTCTATCCAATGGTACAGAATTCACACCATGCAATACTATGTTTGCAGAAACAAAAGAATGCGTAGAACCAGAATCAATTAAAACAAACACTGCTGAATCAAGTAACTGAGCCATACCCGTGACAACCTCAAAAGTACTGCAGCTTCCTCCCTAGTCATGGCAAACACTCTTGCCGGAGCCCCGACCCTTGGCCTTCCTGGAGGAATGCCTTCCTTGCAGTCCCAGAGTCGCCTACCTCAAGAATCGGCCGTTCCTACTGTCTCGCACGCCTTGGAGCTTGAAACTACGCGACCTTCCTGCTTCGTGTTCGAGGACAATCCACGAACTTATGCCCTTTCTCTCCACATCCAAGCAGACTCCAAGCAATTTGAGACACGCCCCGGGTGAAGTTTCCCACACCGGTCACATAAGGGTTGGTGAACCAGCTCTTTCGCCTACCTGCGGTGCCTCCCACATTAGAGGCTTGCCTCAAATGTTCTCACCGCTTGTTCTCGGTAACTCCACCGCTACCCACTTCACTGATCAGAATAGCCCTCGTGCTCCTCTCGGCATTGGAGCACTAGCACCTTCTTGAAAGTCTCCTCCCTCGTTCTTCCTCTTCTTGTTCACTTCATTTCGATATTCTCCAGCTTCTCCGAGTGCCGTGATCCACCAATTGCGGTAGTCACAGTAAATTATGGATCAATACTTTCTCCCCGATCCCCAAGTGAAGACCTCCTCAAACTTACGACACTTGTTTTCCTCTCATACAATGTTAGTCAGATATCGAGAAAGTCTGTGAACTTCACTTCATATCACACACTCATGTCTCTCTCATGAGATTCAGAAATTCTCGGCCTTCGCACATATAGACCCGGAGAGATATTTCTTCTCAACACTTCTACAAAGTCCCTCCATGTCAAGACCAAGGAACAACTGACCGCGGAGGCACCGATTCCCACCAATGCAAAGGCGTCCACCGCAACAAACCGACCGATAATCTAGCTTCTTCATCTATGCATCTCATCTAAACTAGAACCTCTCGGTCCTCTTCAACCAGTGCTTCACCTCTTCGGATTTGTCGTCCCATCAAATCCACATACCCCAAACTTCCGGAGCTTATCATACTGCCCACTCCTGTCTACTGGAGCTTGCATCGGAATCTGAGATCTCTGACCCATGGTATACGTGAAAGCCTGAGCAAAGGCTTGAAAGAAGCTCTGATCCATGGGAATTCCCGAGGCATAGGAGGAGGCGGAGGAGGCACTTCTTGCAAGCTAGGTGCCTCCAAATCGGAACGGAATGTGTCCCAAAGATTCGAGGAACATGGGATTCATCCGTGTTCTCGACGAGAATGAGATCGAGTCATAGCTCCCGAAGTTCTCTTCGAGGTGGCATGTTCACCTTGAATATAAAACCATTGAAAACTTTAGTTCAAGTAAGACAAGTTTCAAAATATGCAAAAACAGTTCAAATCATGTGAAACAATGCAAGTTATTCCTTGAAAGCAATGTCATGCAGCCCTAGACCAAAACCTAAGCTGCCATCGATACCACAACATGTTGGACCTCGCCGCCGAGCCCAACATCGACATGAGAGCGTGGCACAGATGCATGAGGTGAAACATGATAATTAAGCGACATGGAAAAGACCATCGAAGTTCGATGGACCCGCCGTGAACAAACTCAAAGCTTGCTTTCATGATTTAAATCAAACACATCCATAAATAATTATCCAAAGATGAGTTTATTAAAGCTTTAAGAACATTTCAAACCAAATTACAACTTGAGTTCAAGAGCCAAAATACAAAATACACTTGAACCAATAACTTGAAATGTAACTAAAGCCTTGACTTCCAAAAATACATCATAACAAAAAGAAAATGGAGGTCTGCTATGACTGTGACTCACCGGCCTCTGCTCGTCACACCGAATGGGGAGATCAGAGGGGTGAGCTATAAAGCTCGTGGGAACATAGTTATAATATAGAAATAAGCAAAAGTATTCAAAATATCTCATTGTCGTGGTACTTGTTGAAATCATAGCAATTTAGCATGCATGGGTCATTATCTTGAAATGCTTGAATCTTGAACAATTCATGATACATGATTCATAATATCGATCATAAACACATAACATAACATGATGGTTTGTTAGTCCTCGATTCATGACGCATACACATTCCTCACGAAATGGTTATGTATAGACGTGGTTTCGTGAGGGAATCTTGTGAGAAACCCTGCTACTTAAGGCAAAAGTGGGAGAAGCTTTTTTGTGAGTCAATGCACTTGACTCGCTCGTGAGGGACATACCGCAAACCCACATAACATGCATGATTCAAAGTCTTAAACTTGATTGCCAAACTGGCACTTGTTTGTAAACTTGCTTCTCATATATTTCGTAAAACATGATTTCATGTACATGTATTCTTGAAAAGAGAAAACCCCTTTTTAAATATTTTTCATTAATCATGAATGCAAATCATATGGAAAACATATAATCAATTCACATTAGCACATAAAGCAACATTGATGATGCAATTTAAAGCATTAAATCTTTCTTGAATTAAACAAAACAATGAGTGACTTATTTGCTCTATTATAAATATGAACCCACCTTGAATTCCTTGCTTGATCTTGCCTAGGAATGAGTTTCCTCTTGATCTTCTTGCTCCTCTTGCCTCACTTGATTTCCTAAAATAAGAACCAAAATCCTATTCAAAAACTCATGCTGAAACAATATTTTCATTCTTAACTTCCATCCAAAATTGCATATCCTTAGAGACTGATTCATAACTTCACTACTTCACAAAACTTTTAGATCTCTGACTCTAGTTTACAACGCATCAAAAATCACTTCAATTGGACTTTTACAACAAAAGATATGACCAAAACACTAAGATCTATCCTTGCTGAAAATCGAAGACTCGTCATGACGAAAGACATCTGCCTCAAGAAGTCGATTTAACGACTCGTTGCTCACGCCATGAACAGTCTCGCACGCCGTGACGAACGGCCTGGTGCCTCGTCGCGACGCAGCGGGTCTAGAGAACGACTCCGAACCCAACTTTCGTGCATTTTCCCAGCTAAATCCTACTATTTTGCTCATACAATACACTTAAACTTTAGATCATGCTTGATACTTCATTTCTAAACTCATTCAACAAAAAATCATCAACAAAATCATCAACAAAAATACAACCAAATCAACAACCCTAAGAGAATTCACCTATTTTTCCCACAAACCATAAACCATCGTTTCCTACTCATTCTAAACCAATCTAGGATTTAATCCATCTCAAACAAGAATAAACAAACGTATACTTACCCGAGAATGCTTCAAATCCTTCGGAAATCGCCTGAACCTAGCTTCCTCTTTTTCTTCTTCTTCTCCCTCTCTTCCTATGACTCTCTCTTCTCTTCCTCTCTTCTTCTTATTTTCCTTTCTTTTCTTTTCTTCTTTCTAACTCTTTCCTTAAGCTTCAAAAGAATAAGCGCGACTATAATGCCCTCTATACAAGCCTTAAACCTCTTACCCTTAAGTGATCTTCCATGTTTTGCCCTCATACATTTTTCCCTTATACACTTTTATTCTTTCATTACCACTTATTCCACATTAATCTCACATTAATCTTAATTTTCCACTAACACTTCCATTAAAATCAAACTATGCAACAATTAATACAATCAACTTAATGCATACTTAATAACATCAAGAAAGCAATTTGGGGCCCAACACCTAAGATGAGTGAGAAGTAGTGCATACCCAGAGGGCTCTCCTACTCTTATAAATGACTGTGATATACTGTTCAGAGCGAAAAGCTCAATGATTGATAAGTTAGTGCATACCCAGAGGGCTCTCCTACCTCTAAGAAGCGTGGGAAGTAGTGCATACCCAGAGGGCTCTCCTACCCCTAAGACGCACTCACTGATTAACGAGCCCTAAATGGGACAGTTTTGTTGTTTCGAAAAGGAATAGTGCATACCCAGCGGGCTCTCCTATCCCTAAGACGCGTGGGAAATAATGCATACCCCGAGGGCTCTCCTACCCCTAAGACGTGCTCACTGATTAATGAGCCCTAAATGGGACAGTTTTAGAGCTACAAGCTCAACGATTTATGAGCCCTAAATGGTTTGGGAAGTCAACCGCCAACATTTCAGAGACTTCTAGGTGTTAGCATGGAAACCAGGTGAGTGACCTAGATGGTTCTCATAGTATTAAATGTTATACTTCATTGATCTACATTCTCTGAGGTAAAATGATGAGACAGTATTGAATGTGAACTCCGGATCGAAGGTCCGGAGTATTGAAGTGATAGTATACAAAAATTTTATGAGAATGTGATAGTGTAATCGTGTCTGTGATGTGAAAATCAGGAATAGGATAATAAAGTGATTTAATTGTGACGCATGCCGTTCATTTATGAATGCAAAATCTGTTAATGTAAGCTGCACCAAAGCAGCCACTGATTAGAGCTTTCAGCTCAACGTTATAACTGGGCTTCAAGCCATATAGTGATGCAGAGCTACAAGCTCAACTACTGGATAAGAGCCTTGAGCTCGAAAAGGGAATAGTGCATACCCAGAGGGCTCTCCTATCCATAAGATGAGTGAGAAGTAGTACATACCCAGAGGGCTCTCCTACTCTTATAAATGACTGTGATATACTGTTCAGAGCGAAAAGCTCAACAAACCTTCGCCGTAGCGAGCTCAAACCTTCGTTGCGATGAGCTTTCTTTCGCTGCGACGAGGACCCCTTTTTCCTAAATGCATATGCTTTGGTTCTTAATCCATAATTTGTTGTGCAAATTGTCAAGGGAGATTGAATTTTGGATTTCTGAAACGAATTGACTGATTTGGGTATTATTGAGTTATGATATTTAGGGAAGCTATTAGACGGGGAAATTTTGAGATAGTACCAGGAAGTATATAATTGGAAATTGCTGCATGTGTTTCATTTCCTGATTTGGACAATGGGTAAAATAGAGTATTTGGCTTGTGATAGGGGCACATTTGGGAAGTCAACCGCCAACATTTCAGAGACTTCTAGGCATTAGCATGGAAACCAGGTGAGTGACCTAGACGGTTCTCATAGTACCTATCACAAGCCAAATACTCTATTTTACCCATTGTCCAAATCAGGAAATGAAACACATGCAGCAATTTCCAATAATATACTTCCCAGTACTATCTCAAAATTTCCCCGTCTAATAGCTTCCCTAAATATCAGAACTCAATAATACTCAAATCATTCAATTCATTTCAAAAATCCAAAATTCAATCTCCCTTGATAATCTGCACAACAAATTATGGATTAATTTATAAGAGGACCCTCGTGGTCATTGTAATTATCGGAATTGTTATGTAATTGTTTTCTGCAACATATATATATATATATATATATATATATATATATATATATATATATATATATATATATATATATATATATATATATATATATATATATATATATATATATATATATATATATATATATGAGTGTATGATTGTTTCCAAAACAAAATTTTTGTACTGTGTTTTGACTGAGTGTTGTATCATCCCATCCTAGTAGGGCGCGGATTCGGATATCACCATCGATGTTAGGTCTGGGTCTTACGGGGGTGGGGTGTTACAGCTTAAGTTATATTGATGCCTCAGACTGTATTTATATGACTGTTCTAACATACCATTTCCATAAAGCATATTCTCGACTATCCGTGGATGTGTTCGGGCATATGCACTATAGGTATTGTATGTTACATATTGTGTATATCCTTTTGCCATAAAGTGTGTGTTGTATTTTTTGATACCTCCCTCATCAGTTTGTTTTATTTTGAGAATCCATTTGTTCTCTATAGCTTTGCACCTATTAAGGAGGTTAACGATGTACCACACTTAGTTTAAGCTTCATGAAATCATTTCTTCTTTCATCGTTAGCATCCACCCTTCTTTAGTAGGCCTATTAAGAGCCTCATGTATATTCCTTATCTTATCATCTTCTTATGGGATAATTATGTGAATTTTCCCTTCTATTTCAAAACAGCAATAAGGAATCCTACCATAATTACTTCAGAGTAAGCGTTGCTAATGAGAAATAAATTCATCAACTTCTTCATTACTCTTAATCAAATTGGATACAATAGGTAAACTTATAGTGGATTGCATTCTTAATTTTTCTTAAGATAATTCTTAAAGTTCTAGATTACTCCCACTCGGATAAGATCACTTTTTACAATTTCCCATAATGGGATCATTATGATCAAAAGTTTCAAATAGAAATAGATCTTTTCCTATTTGTCCCTATTTTGAAAATTCATTTTCTAAAAATGTGACATCTTATTACTCAAATTGAGTTAGACCTTTATTACTCATTCATCTATGAACACGTACCATTTAGAGTGTTCTGAGTATTTGATAAAGATACTTCTCTTCCCCCTTTGTGCCTCGTTTCCCATATTTATGAGAGAGATCATAAACATAAGCAACATATACTCTTAGTCTTATATGTTCTATGTTAAAGTGTTCATAATTGATTTTATGGGTACTTAATTAAGTACATAACTAGCTATAGACAATGTATCACTCTAATAGGTGATTGGTAGATTTTTTGGTGACATCATAGACTTAACCATTTCTAGTAATGTTCTATTTCATCTTTCCGCAACATCATTTTTGTTGTGAGGTTCGTAAAATAGTTAATTATTTTTCTATTCCTTTTTCATCGCACGACATCTTAAACTTGTCAAACAAGTATTATTGTCCTTGATCAATTCTTAATGTTTTTATTTTCCCATCTAATTGCGTCTCTACTCAATTCGTATTATTGGACCCCGTCTCCGGAGCCCAACATCGGGCATCAAAGCGTGATACTTGCAAGGAGGCAAAACTTATTAATCAAACGAAGAAGGAAAACCCTCTAAGCTCAAGGGCCCTATAGTGAACAAACTTGGAACTTGCTTTCATTTATTTAAAACAAACACATCCATAATTCATTAATATCCAAAAAGGTGAGTTTTACAAAGCTTTACTAACATTTCAAACCAAATTATAACTTTTGAGTTCAAGATGCCAAAATACAAAATACACTTGAACCAAAGAGAACTTGACATATAACTAAAGCCTTGACTTCCAAAAGTGAAACTTGAAAATACATAAATAGAACAAAACGGAGTGTCGCCATGACTCGTGACTCACTCGGTCTCTTGCTCGTCACCTGAATGGGGGAGGTAAAGGGGCTGAGCTATAAAGCTCGTTGAAACACATTTATAATATAGAAATAAGCAAAACTATTCAAAAGATAACTCATTGCCGTGATAAACTTTGAAATCATAGTAATTGAGCATGTAAAAGTCATATTCTCGAAATGCTTGATTTGAAAACAATTCATGAGTAAAATTCCAAATTTAAATGTGAAACATGATAATAAATCATAAACACATAAGCATTGTATAATGGTTTGGTTAGTCCAGTTTCTGACGTACACATTCCCATCGTAGTGGTCAGGTAGTCGTAGTTTTTAGGGAGTCCTCATGGGAGCCCGTGCCACTTACGGGCAGTAGCAAAGTTTTTCATGGTCAACGTGAACGTGATTTATTCTTGAGACATACCACAAACCTACATATCATGCATGATTCAAAGTCTTGTAAACTTGATTGCCAAACTGGCACTTGCTTGTAAACTTGCTTTCTATACCTTTTTGGAAAAACATGATTTCATATGCATGTATTTCTTGAAAATAGAAAACCCTTTTGAAACCTTTTAATAATCATGAATGCAAATCATATGGCAAACATATAATCAATTCACATTAGCACATAAGGCAACATTGATGATGCAATTTAAAGTATTAAATCTTTTTATTTGAACAAAACAATGAGTGACTTATTTATCAGATTATAAATATGAACCCACCTTGAATTCCTTGCTTTTACTTGCTCAGGAATGAGTTTCCTCTTGATCCTCTTGCTCCTCTTGCCTCACTTGATTTCCTAAAACAAGAACCAACATCTCATTCAATAACTCATGCTGAAACAATAATTCCATTCTTAACTTCCATCCAAAATTTCATATCCCTTGAGACTGATTCAGAACTTCATTTCTTCATGAAACTTATATCCCTATGTCTCTAGTTTACAACGCATCAAAAATCACCTCATTTGGACTGCTATAGCAAAAGATATTCCCAAAACATCACAATTCATCTTTGCTGGAAACTAAGGGCTCATCGCGGTGAAGGCATGCTGACGCTGCTGCTTCCAGACGTCATGACGCGGCGGTCTTATGACGTCAAGTAGCCACGCCACATCGCGATGAACGACCTTGTACTCATCGCGACGTGCGGGTCTGGAGAACAACTCCGAACCCGACTTCCCAAAATTTCCAACATCAATCCTTCCCATATTGACAATTCAACACATCTAAACTTAAGATCATGCCTTATACTTTAGTTCTAAACTCATTCTAACACAAGATCATCATCAAGACACAACAAAATCATCAACCCAAAGAATTTCCACAATTTTTTTCCGAAAACCCTAAAACCATCGATTCTAAACTCATGCAACTCTAATCTAGGGTTTAATCCATCTCAAATAAGAAGAAATAAACTCATACTTACTTGTTGAAGCTTCAAATTCGATCAAAAATCGTTAAACCTAGCTTTCCTCTTTTCTTCTTCTTCTTCCTCTCTTCCTACGACTCCCTCTTCTCCTTTCCTTTCTTTCCCCTTTCTTTCTTTTCTTCTTCTAAACTTGCTTCAAATGAAGGCACAAAGACTAGAATGCCCCTCCTTGTTAAGTTTAATCTTCCCAACTTAAGTGAACTTCCTATAATGCCCTCATAAAGTTTTACCCCTTTCATAAACACTTATTCCACACTAATCCCAAGTTAATCTTAATTTTCCACTACTACTCCCAATAAAATCAAACTATGTAATAAATCATACAATCAACACAGTTCATGCTTAAAAACAGAAAGAAAAACAATTTGGGGCCCAACATTTCTCCCCCTCTTAAAAGAAATTTTGACCTCGAAATTTACCCAATCATCGAAGAGACGCGATACTTTTCCTTCATGGCATCCAATGGCTCCCACGTGGCCTCTTCCACTGAATGGTTCCTCCATAGGACTTTAACTAGCTGAACCGTCTTGTTTCTAAGAACCTTTTCTTTGGTGTCTAAAATCTCCACTAGAATTTCCTCATAACTCAAATCATCTCTCAACTCGAACCTCCAGAGCTTTGAATGATATGAGAAGGATTCGATCTATACCTCCTCAAAGATGGAAACATGGAAGACATCATGAATCTGAGACAATTTGGAGGTAACGCCAACTCAGAGGCTAGTGGTCCGATCATCTCAAGAATCTCATAAGACCCACATATCTTGACTCAACTTGCCCTTCTCGCTAAACCTCATTACTCCTTTCCAAGGAGATGTCTTAAGGAACACCTTCTCACTAACTTCATACTCCATCTCCTTCCATGAGCATCGCAGTAACTCTTCATCCCGTCTCCGAAATGCCTTAAGCCACCGCTTAACTGATTGACTTTATCCATCGTCATCCTAATCAACTCTAGTCCTACCATCTTCCTCTCTCCTTCTTCATCCCAACATAACGGAGTTCTACACCTCCTACCATACAATGCCTCATATGGAGCCATCTGAATGCTCGAATAGTACGAATTGTTATAAGAAAATTCGACCAATGGCAAGTGCTCATCCCAAGCTCCCTTGAAATCCAACACACATGCCCTGAGCATTCCCTCAAGTGTCCGAATGGTCCTTTCAGATTGAACATCTGTTTGAGGGTGAAAAGTCGTACTAAAATTTAGCTTAGTACCTAAAGCTTCCTGCAAGCTTCCCCAAAATCTCGAAGTGAACCGAGGATCTCTGTCAGAAACTATGGAATCTGGAATCCCATGCAATCTCACTATCTCATCGATGTACTTCTTTGCTAACACATGCAAAGAATCAGTCTACTTGATTGCCAAGAAATGGGCTGACTTCGTCAACCGATCCACAATAACCCATATGGCATCATGCTTCCTACTGGTCTTGGGCAAACCCATCAGGAAATCCATGGTCACTCTTTGCCACTTCCACTCATGAATGGACAATGGCCTTAACTTGCCTGAAGGTGCCTGGTGTTCAGCTTTGACTTGCTGACACACGAGACACTTACTTGCATACTCTGCTACATCCCTCTTCATGCCCTTCCACCAGAAATGCTCTCTCAAATCTCTGTACATCCTGGTGCTACTTGGGTGCATGGCATAAGGTGCATTGTGTGCCTCATCCATTATCTCATCCTTAACCTCCCTGCTATCTGGAATGCAAAGCCTGTTTCTTATTGTCATGAGTCCGTCATCCCTAACTACTACTTCAGAAATCTTACCATTCTGAATTTCCTCCCGAAGCTTGCTCAAATCTACATCTTGCACCTGCAACTCCTTAACCTTCTCCCGAAGTATTGGCCTTATCCGGAAGTTAGCTAGAAGGCAATCTAGTTCCTCCTTCTTCAAGATTATCTTAAGCTTAGCCATCTCTTCCAACAAAGGAAGGTAAACTGTCTGAATATGGGCAATAGAAGACTTCCTACTTAAAGCATCTGCTATGACATTTGCCTTGCCTGGGTGATACTCAATCAGCAGATCATAATCCTTGAGTAACTCAATCCACCTTCTCTGCCTCAAATTCAGTTCCTTCTGGCTCAATAAGTACTTGAGACTCTTGTGATCAGTAAAGATCCTCGTCTGAACCCCATAAAGATAATGCCTCCAAATTTTCAGGCAAAGATCACCGCACGCTAACTCTGCATCACGAGTCTGGATAATTCAACTCATAAGGCTTCAGTTGCCTTAAAGCATAAGCTATCACCCTGTCTCTCTGCATCAATACACAACCAAGACCCTTCCTCGAGGCATCACTGTACACCGAATAGTCCTCATCACCCGAAGGCAAAATCAAGACTGGAGCACTTGTCAACCTGTGCTTGAGCTCCTCAAAGCTCTTCTGGCATTCATCAGTCCAGATAAACTTCTAATTCTTCCTCAACAGCTTAGTCATCAGAGCAGCTATCATGGAAAATCCTTCTATGAACCTCCTGTAGTAACTTGCCAAACCCAGAAAACTTCTCACCTCTGTCACTATCTTGGGCGCATGCCAATTCACCACTGCTTCGACTTTCCTCGGATCAACATATACGCCATCCTGCGAAATCACATGTCCAAGGAATGTCACCTCATGAAGCCAAAACTCACACTTGTTTTTTTTTTTTTTGGTCAGAAAAACTCACACTTGTTGAACTTAGCATAAAGCTCCCTCCCCCTCAGAGTCTACAACAAAATCCTGAGATGTTCCTCATGTTCTTCTTCACTCTTAGAATATACCAGAATATCATCTATAAACACTATGACAAACTGATCCAAATACTCCTTGAAGACCCTATTCATAAGATCCATAAAAGCAGCTGGAGCATTGGTCAAACCGAATGGCATAACCAAGAACTCATAATGTCCATACCGAGCCCTGAAGGCTGTCTTGCTTACATCAGACTCCTTGATTCTGAGCTGATGATAGTCTGACCTGAGATCAATCTTGGAGAAGACCCTTGCTCCCTGCAGCTGGTCAAACAGATCATCTATCCGTGGCAAAGTATACTTGTTCTTAATAGTCACCTTGTTGAGTCTCCGATACCAATACACATCCGCCATGATCCATCTTTCTTCTTGACAAATGTAACCGGCGCCCCCATGGTGACGAACTCGCCCGACATACCCGTTCTCTAATAGTTCCTCCAACTGTTCCTTAAGCTCCCTCAACTCAGCTGGAGCCATCCTATAAGGCGGTATTGAAATCGGCGCGGTTCCGGGAATCAAGTCGATGGCAAACTCGATTTCCCTCACCGGCGGCAAACCTGGTAATTCATCTGAAAACTCCCTCATAATCGAAAAATCCTCTAACTTCCCGTCACCCACATCGACATCCACCACATGTGTCAAGAAGGCTTCACACCCCTGGCCCATCATTCTTTCAGCTAACATAGCCAAAATCAGTCTTAACGATGGTGTTTTCCTGTCCCCCTTGAAAATCACCTTCTCACCATTGCCCAGATCAAATTCCACCTCTTTCTAACCACAATCCAGCTGTGTCAGATATTTCTCCATAGTATCCATCCCTAAAATAACATCTAACCCTCTTAGATCTAGAGGTAGTAAGTCCACTAACAATCTAGCACCCTCAATGAAGAGTTCACAATCCTCATATACCTGACTGATCGCCACATTCCTCCCTAGAGGAGTACTAACAAGCAAAGGCTTATCCAAAGGCATAGAATTCACACCATGCAATGCTATACTTGCAGAAATAAAAGAATGCGTGGAACCAGAATCAATTAAAACAAATACTGCTGAATCAAGTAACTGAGTCATACCCGTGACGACTTCAGGTGCGGCTGCAGCTTCCTCCTTAGTCATGGAAAACACCCTTGCCTGAGCCTGGCCCCTTGGCCTTCCTGGAGGAATAGCCTTTCTAGCAGTCCCAGAGCTGTCTACCTCAATAACTGGCCTGGTTCCCACTGTTTTTGCATGCCTTGGAGCTTGAAACTGCGACCCTCCCTGCTCCTGCATCATGGACAATCCTTAACCATATGCCCTTCTCTCCACATCTAAAACAGACTCCAAGAGACTTGAGGCACACTCCTTGGTGATGTTTCCCACAATGATCACATAAGGGTCAGAAACCAACTCTTTCCTCGCTTCTTCCAAAGGCCTCCCACATTAGAGGCTTGCCTCGACACGCTTTTATCTGCCTGTTCTCGTAGAGCCAGAGCTACCCACTTCACTGAGTGTGAAAGCTCCTTGTGCTCCTCTCGGGCATCGCACATGATCCCTTCTTAAAAGACTAGTCCCTGTTCCTCCTTTTCCTGCTTACTTCATTTCGATATTCTCCGCTTTTTGACTGAGGCAAGATCCACCAATCACGGTAGTCACAGAAATTGTAGATAAAGATTTTCTCCCAAATCCCTAGGTGAAGACCTCCCTCAAACTTACGGCACTTGTCTTCCTCAGATGCCACAATGTTAGTTGCATAACGAGAAAGCTATGTGAACTTCAGCTCATATTCGCTCACACTTATGTCTCTCTGAGTGAGGCTCAGAAACTCCCTGGCCTTCTCCTGTACATACACTATGGAGAGATACTTCTTTCTGAACACTTCCCTAAAGTCTCTCCATGTCAGTACCGGTGGCACAACCTGACTGTGAGGCACTGATTCCTACCAATGCAGTGCGTCTCCCTATAACAGACTGACCGCATACTCTAACTTCTCCTCATCTGTGCATTTCATCTGTACTAGAACCCTCTCGGTCCTCTTCAACCAGGCTTCAGCCTCTTTTGGATTAGTCGACCCATTGAAATCCACAGCCCCAAACTTACGGAGTTGTCATCTGCCCTCTCCGCCTCCGAGTCGGCATCGAATCTGAGATCTTTGACCCATGGCATACGTGAAAGCCTGAGCAAAGACTTGAAAGAAACTCGGATCCATGGGATTCATTTGAGGCATAGGAGGAGGCGGTGGAGGCACTTCTTGTTGCAAACTAGGTGCCTCATAAATCAGAGCAGAATGTGTCCCAGCATCCTGAGGAACATGGGATTCATCCGTGCTCCCTTGACGAGAATGAGATCGAGTCATAGCTCCTCGAGTTCTCTTTCGAGGTGGCATTTTCACTCCTTCAATATAAAAACATTGAAAATATTTAGTTCAACTAAGATAATTTCAAAGTATGTAAAAACAGTTCAAATCATGTAAAACAATGCAAGTTATTCCTTGAAAGCAATGTCATGCAACCCTAGACCAAAACCTAGGCGCTCTGATACCACAACATATTGGACCCCATCTCTGGAGCCCAACATCTGGCATGAAAGCGTGATACTTGCTGCATGAGGCAAAACTTATTAATCAAACAAAGAAGGAAAACCCTCGGAAGCTCAAGGGCCCTATAGTGAACAAACTTGGAACTTGCTTTCATTTATTTAAAAAAACACATCCATAATTCATTAATATCCAAAAAGGTGAGTTTTACAAAGCTTTACTAACATTTCAAACCAAATTACAACTTTTGAGTTCAAGATGCCAAAAATACAAAAATACACTTGAACCAGTAGAACTTGAAATGTAACTAAAGCCTTGACTTCCAAAAGTGAAACTTGAAAATACATAAATAGAACAAAACGGAGTGTCGCCATGACTCGTGACTCACTCGGTCTCTTTCTCGTCACCTGAATGGGGGAGGTAAAGGGGCTGAGCTATAAAGCTCGTGAAAACACATTTATAATATAGAAATAAGCAAAACTATTCAAAAGATAACTCATTGTCGTGATATACTTTGAAATCATAGTAATTGAGCATGTAAAAGTCATATTCTCGAAATGCTTGATTTGAAAACAATTCATGAGTAAAATTCCAAATTTAAATGCGTGAAACATGATAATAAATCATAAACACATAAGCATAGCATAATGGTTTAGGTTAGTCCAGGTTCTTGACGTACTACACATTCCCATCGAAGTGGTTGTGTAGTCGTAGTTTCTTGAGGGAGTCCTTGTGGGGAGCTCCGTGCCACTTGCGGGCAAACGGGCGAAACCTTTTCATGGTCAACGTGCATGTGACGGTTCTTGGGACATACCACAAACCCACATATCATGCATGATTCAAAGTCTTGTAAACTTGATTGCCAAACTGGCACTTGCTTGTAAACTTGTTTTCCATACCTTTTTGGAAAAACATGATTTCATATGCATGTATTTCTTGAAAATAGAAAACCTTTTTTTCAAACCTTTTTAATAATCATGAATGCAAATCATATGGCAAACATATAATCAATTCACATTAGCACATAAGGCAACATTGATGATGCAATTTAAAGCATTAAATCTTTCTTGATTTGAACAAAACAATGAGTGACTTATTTACTGTATTATAAATATGAACCCACCTTGAATTCCTTGCTTGTACTTGCTCAGGAATGAGTTTCCTCTTGATCCTCTTGCCTTACTTGATTTCCTAAAACAAGAACCAACATCCCATTCAATAACTCATGCTAAAATAATAATTATATTCTTAACTTCCATCCAAAATTTCATATCCCTTGAGACTGATTCAGAACTTCATTTCTTCATGAAACTTATAGCCCTATGTCTCTAGTTTACAACGCATCAAAAATCACCTCATTTGGACTGCTATAGCAAAAGATATGCCAAAACATCACAATTCATCTTTGCTGGAAACTAAGGGCTCGTCGCGACGAAGGCACGCTCGTCGCGACGTGCGACTCACAGACGTCATGTTAGATGCGCCACGTCATGCGATTTAACGACCTTGTACTCGTCGCGACGTGCGGGTCTGGAGAACAACTCCGAACTTGACTTCCCAACATTTCCAACACCAATCCTTCCCATATTGACAATGCAACACATCTAATCTTAAGATCATGCCTTATACTTCAGTTCTAAACTCATTCTAACACAAGATCGTCATCAAGACACAACAAAATCATCAACCCAAAGAATTTCCACAATTTTTTCCAAAAACCCTAAAACCATCGATTCTAAACTCATGCAACTCTAATCTAGGGTTTAATCCATCTCAAACAAGAAGAAATAAACTCATACTTACTTGTTGAAGCTTCAAATTCGATCAAAAATCATTAAACCTAGCTTTCCTCTTTTTTTCTTCTTCTTCTTCCTCTCTTCCTACGACTCCCTCTTCTCCTTTCCTTTCTTTCCCCTTTCTTTCTTTTCTTCTTCTAAATCCTTAAGCCTAAATGAAGGCACAAAGACTAGAATGCCCCTCCTTGTTAAGTTTAATCTTCCCAACTTAAGTGAACTTCCTATAATGCCCTCATAAAGTTTTACCCCTTTCATAAACACTTATTCCACACTAATCCCAAGTTAATCTTAATTTTCCACTACTACTTCCAATAAAATCAAACTATGTAATAAATCATACAATCAACACAGTTCATGCTTAATAACAACAATATAAATAATTGGGGCCCAACACGATAATTTATGAAATATTTTAATGATTCTGATTTGAGAAATCAAATAGACTTGACTATATTAAGTATAGTCATCTATAAAAGTGATGAAGTATACATTCATTAGAACACAAATGTTCAACAACTAATAGGCAACCCATGTTCCCTTTCTAAATGACTTTCGTGTCATTTTACTAGCTAGAAAATGTTTACAAATAGGTAAATCTACTTGATATAAATCACCTAAGAGGCCTTCTTTAACTAATCAACTTATTTGATTTTGACCAATATAATATAGTCTAGCATGCCACAAAATTGCATAATTATTGGAATTACTAAACAATGTAAAACAAAAATATCTTTCATTATTATTTGAATTAACAACATATAAAACAATAAAACCATCCAACATAAATCCATGACCATTACAAATATGTCCAAGATCTAAATCCACTCCACCAATGTAGAAATTTACATCGAAACTAAAACTTATAAAACCAAAATAAAGATTAGATTATGTCGAATTTTTAGAGCATACAACACATCATGTAGGATCAGGGATTGACCATCACGTATGTCTAACTTAGGGTTCCAATCCCTTGCACAATAACCCTTTAGTTATCTCCTATATAAATCCATCATGTTCCATATGAGATTTTACATAATGCCACTAAGGCATCTCTTTCCTTCACTATATGGTTGGTTACTCTAAGATATGCAATCCATAAAGGACATGATTCTATTAAAAACAATACAACAATAGATATTTACAGATAAAATTTTTGTACAATAAGATTATACCTTTTTGGGCTCATTACAATTACAAACAACACTTTAATTTATTTATGTTTTGTTTTTCAAAAGGATGTTATCCTTTTCCATGTTAATTCCACTTTGCCTTCTTAGAGTCTTAAGTATAATGGATATTTTACTTACCTTTGTTCCATTTGGATCCACCATGATGTTTACGCTTCCAGTTCATAACTCTATATAAGCTAGAACCAATTATATATACCTTGGAGGACATCTTAGAGGCTTCAAGATGTTCTTCTTTTAGTATGAGATGGCTCATAGCATCTTTCATTGTTTTGATGCATTTATTGTGAGTTGGATGCATCTTTATATACTCATAACTCTAAGGTAATGAAAGAATCACAACTTGTAGTTGATGCTCATATGATAGTTTTGTAGGAAAATCCCGGTGTGAGCATCACATGCCCACGGTGCGGAAAACAAAAATTTTTGTTTTGGGACCTTCCCGAAAGCCAAGATCCACGTGACTATATAACAAAGTCAAACCAAAACGACCAAAAGAGACCGTCTCTAACGGTATCCACTCAGAGATCGGAGAACCTAACCGGGACAAACCTTTTGACCCGGGAATAGCTAGAACAAAGTAAAGAGTGCTAGCTCCTACCTTTTTCCTTGGAGAGCTTGAGACTAACGATGGAGGAAGAGATGAAGAAGCTTGAAGGAGATGAAGAGATCGATGATGGAGAAGGAGAGAACACTTTTCTCTTAGGTTTTCCAAACCTATCTTTCTTCTTTCATCAACCCACGATCGTTTCTTGCAAAAACCCTTTTTGTTTTCTTTCAAAACCACTCTTTTTGCTAAGCCAACGATCATCTCAATCATCTTTTCATTATTTTGTCCTTTTGTCATTAAATGAACTTAATGACTAAGCTTAATGGAAGCTTCTTCCATCTTCATTTCCCACCCACGTAACAAACATATATATATATATATATATATTATATATAAATATAAATAAATGCTGAAGTGGTCCAGTCTCACTAGGGTCGGTCCTACCGGCCTACCGGGTCCCGGTATGGGAAAAACCCCCGGAAACATTTTTCAGCAATATCGATGTCGCGATCTCATCGGGATCCATTTAATCCGATTGCTCTCCATATATTAGAACTCTATCCAAAACTATTTTACAAATTCTCCGAGACACTCTTATGCGTGTGACCCATTAGGTTCCCGGTTATGTTGGCCACTTAGATCAACACTTAATCTAAACAAGTCATGAGCGGTATCTAGCAACACATCATGACCCCCAATTGACCGGAAAGTAATTGGTTTGACGAATAAATATATATTCATCATGGACCATATCACGAACCTTTCCATAGACAATTACCGTGCAATTCGTCCTTTCACCATGTTATACCCCACTTGGTTATGAGTATGGGCAATGTGTCAACTCTTACTAGACTGACTACATCAAATCTAGCCCAAGTGATTTCAGTTCTTGTCCTGGGACTCATTACTTAATACTTAATATGTCAATGAAGACACTCTTCATGACATATGTACTCTGATCAGAGATTTCCAAGTAATGACCCTGACAAGAGGCCATGGGTATCATCTTACGCTATCACGTGGTGAATCCTCTATTGGCTACTCAATTACCTTC